>JAQBSW010000935.1:0-159435 GCA_029291075.1 Eudiplozoon nipponicum
GTGTTCAATCTTGCTGGTATTTTTAACTTTGATACTGATAATACTTTCTCATGGTTAAATAAAAGACAGGATTAATTGTGTTTCAGCAACATAATTTCTCGAGAATCTATCTTCAAATTGTGTATTATTAAAACTGAAATGTTATGCATTATATCATCTTGTTAATCAACAATGCATACAATCAATTATTAGTCATGGTTACCTTTTTCTTACAAACTGTTATACTCGAATTATATCTTAAATTTTTCTAATTTTGATGAAGAATCTATCACTCTTTACAGCTGAACTTTCTGATGCTGATAAATTGTACAGTACAAATAATTGCACATATATATGTGATGTGATATCTTTTTATATTGTACATTTTCTAATTTTATTATTTGATGGAATATGTGTGGTTTGAATCCAAATAAAGATATTCTATTCTATTCTATTCTATATGGAAATCAAAGTTAGATATTCGGCTCTCAACTCTACCAGTCTCGCATATATTGAACCTGACTGGAAATGTCGGCTGCACAATTTCTATATAGACACGAACATTAGTTCAGTTGTGACCAGAAGGATAAACCAAAGGCAGCATGAACGGAAAGTATAATCTCATGCACATTCGTTTCGTGCTTTCTGGCGACTCATCAGTAGGAGCCGGTATTACGCCCTTTAACCACTATATATTCGGTAGAAGAATGAGGAATAATAGGACGGTACAATCTCCTAGACGAATGTGTAAACCTGTAATAGTGAGGCTAACATAATCTAAAAGTCAATGACAATACGACTTCAATGCTAACTTGCCACTATATTGTAGGGGTACCTTTCGCTGTTACTATCTTGTTCGTGATTTTGTACCCCTACTACTTATCAATGGTGGTTATTATTATTACCCATGCGTCTAATCAGTCTCTGATCTTTTTCGGATAATTGATGTGAGAAGGCAAAAACATCTGGTCATACGTATATTAGATATAAAGTTGCAAATAGTAATGTAATTCACAGTTAGTTCAAATTGAATATATGTTAGTCAGCTGTAAAAATAGATTTTTATGCAAAATAAGTCTTAAACACCATTCACAGTGAGAATAGTCAAACGATTAAAAATACATGACAATATGAACATAGTAAACTGATTTATGTTTATAGAGAAAATGTTTTGCACACAAGTGGTTATTGTTACACAAATGTCTGAACAGAATTGTATTTATACCATCGAATAAAACATATGATGACATGTAAAAATCATCGTTAAAAGTTATCATTAAAAATGAAGATGTAAATTGTTTAAAGACTTCAATGATAAAAACTAACAAAGCTTTAGCTTACTACTTGCAATATTTTCAGTTCATGTCAAACTATTAATCCATTCTTCTATGTGGACACTAAATTAAGTGAAATAAATCCGCAATGACAAAACATTCCACCGCGTGATCCTCTCGGATCGGGCGCGGTTCTCTCTATTTATAAAAACACTATTAATTACAAATAAAATTGCAGTTCAATAAATATCGATTAAAACTGCTTGAGACTAAAAGAGATTGTTCCTAAAATCACAGCTAAGAGAAATATTGTTTAAGGACAGAGTTAGATTATTTGACCTTAAAGAGCACAGCGTTTGTAAAAATTGACCTTTGTTGGGTTGTAACACGGAGCCGCGTGTTACAATATAATATATATAACGAGTCTGTAAAGGATACTAACACTATGGCTATTGTGTTAGTAACTGATACCTTTTTTGAAATCGATGAGTACCGGATACTAACACTATGGTTTCCGAGTCTGTATATGATACCAACCTGATGGATATAAATTTATGCTAAAGTTCACCCAAATAGAGAATTACAACAATTTCCGAACACCTGTTACCCCAGTTAAACCATACACTCTGGCCTTCATCGATATCAGTTATCAGATTTCGCGGTAAGCATGACATCATTCAATTCAATGTATTACAGTTAAATACTGTTTGTTGCGACGAACTTATATATATGCAAGTATGTATTAGGTTTTGCGAACCTAGTAACAAATTAGTCTAGTTGTGACCAGAAAGATTTACCAAAGGCAGCATGAACGGAAAGTATAATCTCATGCACATTCGTTTCGTGCTTACTGGCGACTCATCAGTAGGAGCCGGTATTACGCCCTTAAACCACTATATATTTGGTAGAAGAATGTGGAATAATAGGACGGTACAATCTCCTAGACGAATGTGTAAACCTGTAATAGTGAAGCTAACATAATCGCAAAACCTAATACATACTTGCATATATATTAGTTCTTCGCAACAAAACAGTATTTAACTGTAATATATTGAATTGAATGATGTCATGCTTACCGCGAAATGTGATAACTGATATCGATGAAGGCCAGAGTGTATGGTTTAACTGGAGTAACAGGTGTTCGGAAATTGTTGTAATTCTCAATTTGGGTGAACTTTAGCATAAATCTATATCCATCAGGTTGGTATCATATACCGACTCGGAAACCATAGTGTTAGTATCCGGTACTCATCGATTTCAAAAAAGGTATCAGTTACTAACACAATAGCCATAGTGTTAGTATCCTTTACAGACTCGGTATATATATTATATAGTGTGAGTTAGCATTAAAGTCGTATTGTCGTTGACTTCAGATTATGTTAGCTTCACTATTACAGGTTTACACATTCGTCTAGGAGATTGTACCGTCCTATTATTCCACATTCTTCTACCAAATATATAGTGGTTAAAGGGCGTAATACCGGCTCCTACTGATGAGTCGCCAGTAAGCACGAAACGAATGTGCATGAGATTATACTTTCCGTTCATGCTGCCTTTGGTTTATCCTTCTGGTCACAACTGAACTAATTTGTTACTAGGTTCGCAAAACCTAATACATACTTGCATATATATTAGTTCTTCGCAACAAAACAGTATTTAACGAACATTATCTGTTTGCAGCTTTCGCCACATATACATATATAGGCAATACAATCCAACAATAATTGATTGCGCGGGTGGTGGTAACAATTCTTTAAATCAAGTTTGCGAGCTTCAAGTAAACACCAATCCCACTGTATTTTACCAGTCGTCGAACAACATAACAAAACTACCGCCAGCCGCAACGCACTGACGCGTTTCGACCTTTCTTGATCATCATCAGAGTAGGACGGCAAACTGATTATCGAGGATCAAACCGCATTGAATATATATGGAAATCAAATTTAAA
Source organism: Eudiplozoon nipponicum (assembly GCA_029291075.1). NCBI lineage: Eukaryota > Metazoa > Platyhelminthes > Monogenea > Mazocraeidea > Diplozoidae > Eudiplozoon > Eudiplozoon nipponicum. Next base: position 3,202 of record JAQBSW010000935.1, read on the forward strand.
TATGCGGCTCTCACCTCTAGCAGTCTCGCATACATTGAACTTGACTAAAAATGTCGGCTGCACAATTTCTATGCAGTCACGAACATTAACTTGAAAGAGTTTCCTTGATGCGCAACTGGAATAATTGTAATTACCTGATCTGCGTTTTGACTAACGCAGCTTTCATTGTTCCAGTAATTTTCTTTTTCTATGATATTTCGATCTTCATTACCGAAGATCTTCATCAGATGCATTTCACGAAACAAATGAAGCAAGCGCTTGCTTCATGAAGATTGATAGAGGTGAGAGCCGCATATCTATCTTCGATTTCTATATATATATATATATATATATATATATATATATATATATATATATATATATATATATTCAATGCGGTTTGATCCTCGATAGTCAATTTGTCGTCGTACTCTGATGATGATCATGGAAGGTCGAAAAGCGTCAGCGCGTTGCGGCTGGCTGTAGTTTTGTTATGTTGTTCGACGACTGGTTAAATACAGTTGGATTGGTTTATACTTCAAGCTCGCAAACTTGATTTAAAGAATTCTTTCCACCACTCGCGGAATCAATTATTGTTAGATTGTATTGCCTATATATGTATATGTGGCGAAAGCTGCAAACAGTTAATGTTCGTGACTGCATAGAAATTGTGCAGCCGACATTTCCAGTCAAGTTCAATGTATGCGAGACTGCTTGAGGTGACAGCCGCATATCTATCTTGATTTCCATATATATATATATATATATATATATATATATATATATATAGGAAAGGCTTAACACTGCAATCAACACTGGCATTGTTACCACGTGAAAACTTTGCGCAACGAGGTGAAACGATCAACTATACTGGGAAAAATAGCACTTGTACATGTAACAGTGAACAATGCGCACAAATGGTTAATTCTCAAGCTATCAAAACAATAATGACAAGATCTCAGACATCACTTCGCAATACTGCGAGAATGACCTTTACATGCAAACACGCATGCACACAAACACAAACGCATACACACTCACCAACTAGTCAAAACAGGAAACAGCAGTAAAAACAAGTCAGATTTGTTACCACTAGCATAATCAATTGAAAACCCAAAACGTATAAATATGTATGATTGTGTGTGATGATTAGTATCTACGAAATAAATGCCTTTATCCACCTTTGTTATTTGTGCCTTAACGCAGAATACTGTTTAATTAAAGAATCGATATCATATATATATATATATATATATATATATATATATATATATATATATATATATATATTCAATGCGGTTTGATCCTCGATAGTCAGTTTGCCGTCGTACTCGGATGATGATCATGGAAGGTCGAAACGCGCCAGTGCGTTGCGGCTGGCGGTACTCTTGTTATGTAGTTGGACGACTGGTTAAATACAGTGGGATTGGTGTTTATTTCAAGCTCGTAAGCTTGATTTAAAGAATTATTAAAATCCTGTTTCCGCTAATAATTGATTTTCTGAATGAAACAATTTTTCTATAAGCGGTAGCCTCCTTATGAATGGAAGAAATTTTATATCTACAATAAATTAATAACAAAATGATGCATTAGGTGTTGCGCACCTAGCAACAAATTGATTCATATATTTTGACTCTCCGCGAGTTGTTGCTTTGCATAATCAGTTTGGCAAAGATCCCATTGATTCCCTTTTCCAAATAAGGCAGATTTGCTTAAGTCTGCAACTGTGAGTATTGTGCTGTGTATATTTGTGATTAGAGACCTGATGATGGAAGCGGAAATCAGGCTCCAAAACATTGCCATTCAACGAATATTAGATAGAAACTCATTTCTAGTAGTTAGTATGAACGATGTTGAAACATTCGGAAGAAAAGAATCTTACGTAGATAACTTGGAGATACTACCTTCACAAAAAAACCACGAGTGTGGTGAACCTATAGCGGTTTTTAATCGCACAAATAAAGTTATGCGGCACAACACAGAACCATCCATAGACCGTTGAGGGCGAACCTTCCACACAATACAGTATTGTATATAAACGTGACTTAAAAGGGAGTCTCCCTGCCTCTCAAATTTATAATATATCTTGGATATGTAATATATGTTCTTTAAATTGTATTCCTATTTAAAAATTTTAATTAACGAAATTTTTAAAATATATATAAAAGGTAATTATAGAACGGTTTGAACCTGTTAAACAGTAGCAACTTGTTATTGAATTACTTCACCAAGTATCCAAACTTCAAACTCATAGGAATAAGAAAGCTGAAATGTTCACTTGCACAAAATGCTCTTAAAACTTCGAATTCCAGTTCTTTCGCTAATTTACATCCCTGTTTCTACATGTTATAAAATTTAGCAGCAATCATCCTGGGATATTTAATTTTTAAATGTGTAAAACATTAATTACAAGGTATACTTTTTAAAACCTATTTGGATTGTACGTAAACAATTTTGAAGAAAAACATTTTCCGACAATCCTTCTATTAAACGAACATTGGTTGCGCGGGCGGTGATTAAAATTATTATAATCAAGTTTGCGGTCTCGATATAAGCACCTGACCCATTAATTACTTACATACGTCAGTATAAACTAAGAATTGTATAGTGTAGAAAAGGCAATTCATCCAGTAGACCGGTTTCGTCCTTGTTACTTACATATGCCAGTATAAACTAAGAATTGAATAGTGACAAAACCAGTCTACTGGATGAATTGCCTTTTCTAAACTATATAATTCTTAGTTTATACTGGCATATGTAAGTAAATAATGGGTCCGGTGCCTATATCAAGACCGCAACCTTGATTATAATAATTCTTCTATTAATTGTAAGAGTAATAGTCGTGAAACTCAATCACGTAACTAGTGAACGCAATTTTAAAAATTTAGGTAAGCCAAAGTTGCAATTAATGTATCTTATTGAGTAATACATAATTAAAACAGAACCGCCTAAGCCACAAAGGTCGTAACTTTAAATTGTACTTTCGTGAAATTTAATTTCCTGAAAATTTTATTTCTGACTTTCTTTCTTCAGTATATGTCGTCAAGAACATTTCACAGAAAAAACATAAGTTTAGAATTTTTTCCTATGAGATATTCTGTCTTTGCTGCAAAATTAGCAGAAAAATTAAAATACATGGGCACTAATAAGTCGCAAATAATGCAAGATATATTGCAGGTATATTAAAATCGATCATAAGGAAGATATGATTCACAACACCAAGGGGCCGATTGAAAAGTTCATATTTTGCCTGACAGGTGAGGAGGTAGTATCGTTCACGCAATGCACTGAAAAACTGGAACTCCATTGTACAAATGGGTCATCTGCACAGAAGTTTGATAAGAATTTGTTACCTTGCCAATCAAAGATTTCAGACAGCAAAAAGTTGAATAAATAAAAGTGAGCGGACTAGTTTCATTAAGGATGTATAACCGTTTTGATACGTTGGAGAACGAATCTTACGTAGATAACTTGGAGATACTAACTTCACAAAAAAACCACGAGTGTGGTGAACCTACAGCGGCTTTTAATCGCACAAATAAAGTTATGCGGTACAACACAGAACCATCCATAGGCCGTTGAGTGCGAACCTTCCACACAATACAGTATTGTATATAAACGTGACTTAAAGGGGAGTCTCCCTGCCTCTCAAATTTATAATATATCTTGGATATGTAATATATGTTCTTTAAATTGAATTCCGATTTAAAAATTTAAATTAACGAAATTTTTAAAATATATATAAAAGGTAATTATAGAACGGTTTGAACCTGTTAAATAGTAGCAACTTGTTATTGAATTACTTCACCAAGTATCCAAACTTCAAACTCATACGAATAAGAAAGCTGAAATGTTCACTTGCACAAAATGCTCTTAAAACTTCGAATTCCAGTTCTTTCGCTAATTTACATCCCTGCTTCTACATTTTTTTAAATTTAGCAGCAATCATCTTGGGATATTTAATTTTTAAATGTGTAAAACATTAATTACAAGGTATACTTTTTAAAACCTATTTGGATTGTACGTAAACAACTTTGAAGAAAAACATTTTCAGACAATCCTTCTATTAAACGAACATTGGTTGCGCGGGCGGTGATTAAGATTATTATAATCAAGTTTGCGGTCTCGATATAAGCACCTGACTCATTAATTACTTACATATGTCAGTATAAACTAAGAATTGTATAGTGTAGAAAAGGCAATTCATCCAGTAGACCGGTTTCGTCCTTGTAACTTACATATGCCAGTATAAACTAAGAATTGAATAGTGACAAAACCAGTCTACTGGATGAATTGCCTTTTCTAAACTAGATAATTCTTAGTTTATACTGGCATATGTAAGTAAATAATGGGTCCGGTGCTTATATCAAGACCGCAACCTTGATTATAATAATTCTTCTATTAATTGTAAGAGTAATAGTCGTGAAACTCAATCACGAAACTAGTGAACGCAATTTTAAAAATTTAGGTAAGCCAAAGTTGCAATTAATGTTTCTTATTGAGTAATACATAATTAAAACAGAACCGCCTAAGCCACAAAGGTCGTAACTTTAAATTGTACTTTCGTGAAATTTAATTTCCTGAAAATTAGATTTCTGACTTTCTTTCTTCAGTTTATGTCGTCAAGAACATTTCACAGAAAAAACATAAGTTTAGAATTTATTTCCTATGAGATATTCTGTCTTTGCTGCAAAATTAGCAGAAAAATTAAAATACATGGGCACTAATAAGTCGCAAATAATGCAAGATATATTGCAGGTATATTAAAATCGATCATAAGGAAGATATGATTCACAACACCAAGGGGCCGATTGAAAAGTTCATATTTTGCCTGACAGGTGAGGAGGTAGTATCGTTCACGCAATGCACTGAAAAACTGGAACTCCATTGTACAAATGGGTCATCTGCTCAGAAGTTTGATAAGAATTTGTTACCTTTCCAATCAAAGATTTCAGACAGCAAAAAGTTGAATAAATAAAAGTGATCGGACTAGTTTAATTAAGGATGTATAACCGTTTTGATACGTTGGAGAACGAATCTTACGTAGATAACTTGGAGATACTAACTTCACCAAAAAAACACGAGTGTGGTGAACCTACAGCGGTTTTTAATCGCACAAATAAAGTTATGCGGTACAACACAGAACCATCCATAGACCGTTGAGTGCGAACCTTCCACACAATACAATATTGTATATAAACGTGACTTAAAAGAGAGTCTCCCTGCCTCTCAAATTTATATTATATCTTGGATATGTAATATATGTTCTTTAAATTGTATTCCTATTTAAAAACTTTAATTAACGAAATTTTTAATATATATATATATATATATATATATATATATATAAAAGGTAATTATAGAACGGTTTGAACCTGTTAAACAGAAGCAACTTGTTATTGAATTACTTCACCAAGTATCCAAACTTCAAACTCATAGGAATAAGAAAGCTGAAATGTTCACTTGCACAAAATGCTCTTAAAACTTCGAATTCCAGTTCTTTCGCTAATTTACATCCCTGTTTCTACATGTTATAAAATTTAGCAGCAATTATCCTGGGAAACTCCATGAAATGTGGAGCCGGCTTATCCTCCAAGAGGAGTCAGCCGCAGTAAAGTAAAGTAAGTAAGTATACTTTTTAAAACCTATTTGGATTGTACGTAAACAATTTTGAAGGAAAACATTTTCCGACAATCCTTCTATTAAACGAACATTGGTTGCGCGGGCGGTGATTAAAATTATTATAATCAAGTTTGCGGTTGCGATATTAGCACCTGACTTATTAATTACTTACATATGTCAGTATAAACTAAGAATTGTATAGTGTAGAAAAGGCAATTCATCCAGTAGACCGGTTTCGTCCTTGTTAGTGCTAACATCCAATTCACAATATAAACTGACAGCTATTATAGTCACAATTAACTCATTGGTGTTAGACAAGCTTTTGTTTTTCCGCTACATGGCCCTAGATTTAGCTTGAATCCAATGAGCGCGAATCACGTAAGAAAAAGTGTAAAGTTCAATTTTATAAAATGTTTCAGGTTCTATCCAATTGTTTCCTAATGATATGCGCATACTTTTTATCCATATCATAAAGAAGAATAAAATATATGCTCCGTCATTAATTTATTCACAGTGAAGCAAATATAAAATATACAGTTTTATACAAAGAATTCGGGTTTTAGCGGTCTTGCTCATCTGATTCTTCCTCCATAGCAAAATTTTCATTAACTGCAGAACGTGTAGCGTCAGATATCTGAACAGATATGCTTTGCGCTTTGATGAGAGCATTTTTCAACCGAGCCGGAGTGAACGATACGTGCCTGTCACCAGTGAAATAGGTCAAAGAAACCTGTTGTAACTTCGGCAAGACTGCAACACACATCTGCGGAGAATAAGTCGCTTTATATTTATTGTCTTGATCTGCATCAGGAAGGAATATAAATGTTAACAAAAGTGCAAAATTTAATACAAGTCTGAATAGCAGTACAGTCAGTACTTGCGCAAAATTCCACAGAAACTTCATGATTACAATGTTTTGTAGTGGAAGAAATCTTTCAGCTACTGTGCATTGGATAAGTGACGCGTTCTGTACTATATAGCCTGGAGAGAGGTGATTTGAAACTCCCATGAAGCCGACTCATCCCTCTGTATGGGTCAATCATAGTTAATTAAATATCACTACCTCATGTGGTATGGTGCCTGTCTTGTAATGATAGATAGAGGCTGGCTAGTTGTAACTTGAAGTCGAAAAGCAAACGCACACGAATCCACCCAAAAAAAGTCATTCTTGAAAAATTCATGCAATACAAGACTCTGATAGCGGGGTGAAGAATTGCATGATGCTGAACTTTTAATTTACACCATCAATATATATATATATATATATATATATATATATATATATATATATAACATTGCGCGAAGTATATTAATAACAATCTAAAATAGTAAAAAAAGCAACTAAACACTCAAGCTAATAAACACAGATTTTATAATTTAATCCCTGACAAAAAATTTGTTTACATTAATAACAACTTACTTTCTGGCTCTAAATTCAGCACAACACCGGCAACAACATCGTAGAGTTGCATGCCTGCATCAACCATGGCTAAGCTGGCACAAGTTATCGCAGCTGCAAGAACACGCTCAGTTGACACCATTGCAGTATTACCAGAAACAGCATCAAAACTTCCATCATCCAGAACAAGCACAGATATTTCATATTTTGCATGAGGAAATGTATGCTAGAAATGAATAAATTTGTTAAAGGTCAATTACTTAGGCACAGCTTAGCCGGACTGCGGTAGATTGGAAATTTTAACGAATCACAAGATTTATCATGGTGTAAAATTCACTGGATCCCTCCGTGATCAATAAATAGACGCATCTTTAATGCTTTGCAAGCAATGCTTGCTGGTTTAAACTAACCGATTGTACATGGTAAGGCTTCGGATGCACATATTTAATGCAGTTAGATCAAAAAGTATCCATCTGGGCAGTCTATTGGCCTCTGAATCATTCACTTATCCATGACACGCGATGGTTCCAGCTTTTTGTCCACATTTTTTACGCGACCGACTAGTTACATAATTTTGAGCGACCTCAACCTCTCTCATGTCAACTGGCACAACTCAACATCATAAAATCATCTGCTGCTACGGCTCTTCATTGACGATTTTCTGAATCAATTTGTGCATTTGTCCACCAGAGATAGCAATTAACTTAATTGCGTCCTCTCCCATGACCGACATAATGTATTGGTAGAATTTCGTTAATCAAGACCATAGCCAAGAATCATTTTATCCCCCTCTTCTCTTCTTCCTCAATGACACCAGTTTGGCAGAAGACTTTCTGATCTATCTCGTAAAATTCTACGCCATAAACACTCCACAGAAAAATTATCAGCGACGGAGACACGGAGCATGCACTGGTTCAATATCTCCCTTGGATATGGTCGTTCAAGCGGTTAAGGACATTAAATACAAACGCTACTTTAATCAGTATGATGTCTCTGTAGATATGACTACTCTATTTGGTTTGAGCTCGAGGAATACGATGTAAAAATTCATCATATAACCGGTGTTGAGAATGCGGCAGCCGATGTGCTCAGACGAATTTCTGCTGTGCGAGTTTCGCGAATTATCAAAGTCTGAAGAACAGGGAAATGATGCCACATTCCAGGAAATAGTCGATCATTAAAAAACGTCTCAGTGGTGCCCGAACGATTTAAGGCGTTGAGTCTGCAAAGCAGCCTATTGATGCGAAAAGGTTAAACAGTTCAATTGATTGTGTCAGAGTCTATACGAGCACAACTGATGGCCTTCTGGTATGAAACGTTGAGGCATTCTGGCGCCTCATTGATATATTTCAGTCGCGGTTTTATTGGTATGGAAAATACAAAGAGACTCGTAGATATTGCCAATAGTGCACATTTCAGAGTTGTGAACCACAAAAAGAGAAAAAGGTCACCCCGATTGCTTTCAATTCCACTGCATGGAGCCAATTTCTGCATATTGATCTGGTAAGTTCAATGCTGACGGCTCGTGGCGGGGTAGCTTGTGTTTTCCATGGTCGGCAACTTTATCCGATGGGTCGAATTTGTACCACTGAAGAAAATCACAATATAGAAGCTTATAAAGTGCTTACAAGAGCGATGGTTCAGTCTAATCGTTGGACCACAAATTATTGCTGCCGACCAGGATGCACAGTTCGAGTCGAGAGAATTTAATCAGTCACTTAAATGAATCTCAACAAATTACGACGAAGACATTTTACCGTTAATGTTCAGTGCTCGTTCTCCCTCACTCTCTAACAAATTTTTATATTCGCGCAACTGGATGCAGGAAATCCAGCACAGAGCGCTGGCATCCTGATTTTTCTCATGTTTTATTCTAGTCGATTGAGATTTAATTGTCTTTCAGAAGAACTGACTCAAATTTTCTGAAAGCACATTTCTTTCACAACGTCTAACAGCCCACCGTTATTGTTATCGATAAACACTTTTTGCTAGTCACTAGTTAACCCTACTAAACATATCACAACTTTTGACTTGTATCTTGATCTTCTCAATAATTGGGCCAGATAGCTTTTGTTGTCAAACAAAAAGTTATTATTATTAATTCACAAACTTGCATTTCGCTGGACCATCGGCTTATGCTGTCGAATAATTACATAATAATTACGCTGTTAAATACATGTAATATTTAAATTAATTAAACATAATAACTTATTACTCTAGAAGTAACCAATCTGTCATAATAATCTTAATGTTTTTGGTTAGCAAAATCAACTATAAATTACTTTTTAATTTTGTATTGACCTTTTTAATTGTTGCTGTCAAATAAAGAATTATTATTATCATAAATAAAAACATAGGAACATAAAAATTACCAACATTACAGAAGATTCTATAGCGCTAATTATAAGTTGACTCAACCTCTTTTCTTCTGAATCCGGAATGCAATCTCTTCGGCGTTTTGAGCAAAATGGTGCATATTTAAAATAGACCATTAACTGACTATCTTGACGCATCTCAAGCATAAAATAAGAGCAAACAAACCTCAGTCGGCCCACACACAGAACACAAGATATGAGTATCATCATATTCAAGGTAGGCAGAGCCATCAACATTAGGATTCAAACCAAAACTTGAATCTTGACATTATAAACGATATCATAAACTTACTTATTGACGGCACTATTGTAATGTCAGTCTACAAATGTTAAAACATTAATTTCATACCGTCTTTTCTGTTGGATCAAGAAAATCACAAATATCTTTTGCATCCGCAGGAATGCGAAACCTTTCAATTGGCATCGATAGGGCTTAGACCATTTAATAGTTAAGAAGGTATAAGGTGGAACAAAACGATGCGACTCTATAGGTTCAGAAGTATATTAAAAATTGATGACTTTATTTTGAGAAAAATAAACCAAATCAGTATATTCCAGTAGCACATGTTACAAATAAATGGTATTTAAGTGAATATTCATACCAATTCTAGAAACGCTATTTGTTTTTATGTACGAATTTGGAAATTTTATTATATTTATATGGCATAATAATGAAACCATATTCTGAGTCTTATTTCCCATCTAGAAGATATTAATTAATGTTTGTTATCACATTATCGAATTATATTTATAAATGTTGAGTTAAATATAATTTATTATAAACGTCTTTCTAATATTTTCCCGATATTAATTTTACTTTTTTATTTAATATTTACTATTTATTAAATGTCTGGAAAAATTTCTATAAATAAACTGCATAAAATGATAAATGCAGTAAAAAATGCCCTTAGAATCAAATTATATACTAGAGTTAATGTTAGACTAAGCCATAGAACCATTTCGTCTGGTATTAATGAGTTCGAAAATAGGAGAGGCTTACTAGCAGAGTATGTTCGTCAAGAAACATGTTCAGAATCACTTTTGGAGAAAAAACATCTCGTTTTAATACCAGCTTCCTGTGTTCAGTATATGGCATATCACATACCATACCCATTTCTTCAAGACTCTAATTACCTCTATTTTACTGGTTTGACTCACCCAAATTCGTTGCTACTTCTGGAAATAAGTCAGCACTTCCATAATGCACATTTATTTGTGGAGTCAAGGTCACCTTCCCAAATACAGTGGGATGGTCCACCGGTTAGCAATGAAGAAATTACGTCAAAGTCTAATATATCTTCCATCTTGCCTTTGTGTGAACTGTCCAATTATCTTACAGAAACGTTAACTTCAAACAACATGTCCACCATTTGGATGAGTCAACTATTTATGACGAATGAGAAAGAATCGTATATAGATGCCAATTTGAGGAATATGGTCATAAGAACTGTAACCGACAATCAGTTCCCAAAAGCAAAAATTTTCAATCCGTCATCATTGTACGATAAACTTCGTTTTAAAAAATCTAAACTTGAAATGTCTCATATAAAAATGGCGGTGGAAGTCACTATAAATGCATTTAAAAGAGCTATGTGTTCTTCTACTCCCGGTGTTAATGAAGCTGAAATAAATAATATTGTTTATTTTACTATGAAATCGCTTGGGGCAGAAATGGGCTATCCGCCAGTAATTGGTGGGGGTTGTCGAGCTAATATTATTCACTATCTTAAAAACGATCAAGTAGTTAATGACAATGAGCTATTACTTATGGATGCCGGGGCCAGAATGGCAGGTTACACAGCAGATATTACACGGACTTGGCCTGTGTCAGGTAATACGTTAAATTTTCAACTAGATCGTACAGATTATACAATGATATTTAAAATTATAATATTGTTATAATTTATCCATTTGTACTAATAACAAATATTTATTTGGTGACAAAGTCTGTCTGACCTCAAAATTAAAAATGTCATGTTAAAATTTAAAAAAATCATTATGTAAGGATGTAATCAATTGGATAAGTAATTGTAAACCGCTGATTATGGCCTTGCAGCTAATACACAATTGGTATGTATGGGATTCAGCAGACTAATAATATGAATGATATGCATTTTTCTGGAGTGCGTGATGACTCTTTTAAATGCACGTGGACCATTGGAATTATTAAAAAATACATTAAAGCTGTCAAAATGACGTAACGAAAGAAAAGCAGATGCAAATTTTCCTATTAAAATAACATCTGAATTTATTCAGAAATGTGGTGTCAACAAACACTATTCTATATGTGCACGGATTTAACTCATAGATTAAATCCATTAATTTTATTTTATATACTGTTACTCGCATTGCCTAGACAAATGAAGCACGAAACTCTGTTTTAACGGGTTACTCTAATATGTTGGAATGTTTTTTAAAGTTATACTAATATCTCACTTATCTTAGCCTTATACCTTAATTTTGAATTTTCACATCAAATGAATTATATCTGAATAAAAAATATTCACAATTCAGAAACACACTGGTACCTCCTTAGCTGCATCTATGACTTACTTCTAATACAAATACGCAATACGAGGAGAACAAGTTTCGCTAATTTTTCCTGTCAGGCGATTCCGAAAATTTTTAATATAATAGAACAAGCATATATCTATTGATGGCTTTAAATGTTTTATCCCATCCGGTAACGAATTCATTGCCGTACTAAAACTCGTTTGAGGTTTTTTTGGTATTTTGTGAACGATCCAGCACTTAACTCTCGCTTTTATATTTCCTTATAATAGTGCGAAATCAAATTTAATCATGGAATAGCAGCGTCATCAAGTGACCGATATTGTAAATGTTAGGGACGAATCAAAACAGCACTGAGGTATATTCTGCAAATCCAACCGTACAATTAAATTTCCATGCAAAAAGGTCAATTAGTCGCTATGTGGAGCAGTGTCATAGCCAACGCAGTTTTCAATATTTATTTATATGCTGTTGTAATGTAATCGCTAAAAGCTGCCGGATATGCCAGACCAGCTATTTAAATTTGTTACTAGTTATATTCTAACGCTTATCTGACAACGATCTGAGCAAATCCGAGTGAAGACGTTGACTCATAAATCTGTCTAAGCGGTGGTAGTTGGATTCAGTCACCTTCCATAGTTAAACAGCTAGGATCAGGACCGGCTACATGCTAGATCTGAAGAACCCGTATTTGGTGCTCAGAGAAATAAACAGATAAACCCAGAATCGTTTGAGTAGTTTGCAAATGCTAGCAGCAGTAAAACTAATATCGGAAATTATCTATATAAACCGATCATCTGATTTCATAAGAGATCTCAGATAGGCGTATTCGTTGACGTTTTGAAAGAAAGGCGCCTGTCAACACAGTATTATGCCTATGATTTAAATTTGTCATTAATACTTGTCGCTGGCAACACGGAATCGTTATCATATTTGAATTTAGCAGGCCGATTAATTCACCGATCTGTATCTTGAAGCTAAGTGTTATGGAATTATTCTTTCAAACTAGCATTTTTGACGTACGATTCCGATGTCAACCATCTGAATTTATTCCTCCGGTTTGGTCTTTACTTTACGTATTACTTTGCTATGTAGCTTGCCTATAAATAATGAAAAGCTTTGTCTGCGAAATCAATTTCATTTCTTTTTAAAACGGTTAATTATTTTTAATCTACACTGAGTATGTTAAATTGAATTAAATGAGCAAGGTATCTTGGTGCTTCACGAACAATCAGTTCATATTTCTTATTTATTATTAATATTAGGGTTATTTTAATTCCAGCAGACTATTGGAGAGAATTAATTCATCACTCTCTCTCTCTCTATTTCAATTTTCATTTTTATATCTCATTGTCATACGTAAACATTATAACTGTTAGTTTTGTATATTTTTATACATTCTGAACTCGCCTTTTCTGCATTAATAACTACAATAACTTTCCGCTGTCACAGTCCTACATAATCCTACATTTTATTTGTACTTCGATCTTTTCAATTGCTTTTGTCTTCAAATATAAAGTAACTAATAGTATTTGATCATAGAAATAATGATGTTAATAATAATAAATATTTGTCTTGCGACAAAATTCATCCAACTTAACAATTTTTAAAGCAGAATAGAATTATTCATCTGGATTCAAACCACATATGATCTATCAAATTTATTGAAGCAAATGAATCTGTAGAATGCAGGAAAGGTGGTTAAATCAATTAGGTATATACAATAAAACATGAGCTAATAAGTCATTTGCACGTGTTCTGAATCACAGTAACAAGCACAGCAAACGGGCAGAATGATTAGACAAGTCAGAAGAAAGAGTTGCCTAAAATATTAGGCTTTATTCATCATATAATGCAGATATACATGCTAAAAGACAAAACAAAACATGTTATTATACGAACGGTGTGAATATAAATGTGTGTACAAATAAACAATCATATCATTCTCCTCTACTGCGATATGTAGCGTAGCGTCAGAGTCGGAACAAGACTGTTATAGTAACAATTCAAAGAGGATTGAGAAAACATAGTATTTAAACATTTCCACTTCGTAAGTTAGAAGGATGAACACGTTGTTGTTGATTGATAAGGTTTTCGAGATTCTCTGATAGGTCACGAGCATTTGAGTTATCCGTAGATTCACCATTTGCCTTAACATTATCAATATCGGTATCGTCATTATAGGAGGTTTGTTCATCAGCAACAACCGGTTCATTTTCACAGAGTCCCATATTAGTTCCAGCTTCATTCATCAGTGCGTCGGAGCCTTTCGGGGCTAATTGACGGATAGATACTGTATCTTCTCTTCCATCAGAAAAACAAACATGCGCATAGTTATGATTGCAATGAATTAGTTCAACTTCTTCCACAGAGGGGTCATATTTAGAAATTCTAGCATTCTTCTTGAGTAAAACTTTGCTAGGAACAGTAAGCCAGGTTGGGAGTGTGTTACCAAAAGTCGACCTTCTATTGTGTCGAAAAAGACGCTCGTGAGGGGTTTCGTTGGTAGATGTGCACAATAATGAACGGATTGAATGTAATGCGTCCAGCAGCACGCATTCCCAGTTTTCAACTGAAAGCCTTTTTGATCTGAGAGCGAGAAGGATCGATTTCCATAAGGTACCATTCATTCTTTCTACCTGTCCATTTCCTTTGGGATTATAAGGAGTCGTTCTACTCGAAGCTATACCTTTTTCCCGAAGAAAATTTTGTACCTCGGTCGACATGAAGGAAGAACCTCTGTCTGAGTGAATGTACGAAGGCATCCCAAACATTGCGAATATTTGACACAGGTGAAGTATGACGGTGTGACTGCTAAGGTCAGGACAAGCAAATGCAAAGGGAAATCGAGAATATTCATCGATGACCGTCAGTAGATAACGATTACGAGTTGATGAAGGAAGAGGTCCTTTAAAATCGATAGATAACCGCTCAAACGGTTGGGTAGCTTTGATTAATTGGCCTTGAATTGCCGAAGGAAATCTGGGCTTGATTTCAGAGCACACTTCACAACTCAAGGTCATTTTTTGAATTTCATCAATAGAATAAAGTAAATTACGAGATTTCACAAAGTGGAGCGTACGAGAAATTCCAGGATGACAAAGAGAATCATGTATTTGTTTTAAATTCAGTCCATTTAGAAGCGCACCAAAACAGGATCGACTTAGTGCATCTGCTGCTTTGTTATCTTTTCCGGGTCTATAGACAACATCGAAGCTGTAAGGTGATAATTCCATTTTCCAGCGCAAAATTTTATCGTTCTTCACTCTTCCTCGATTTTGATTGCCAAAAATAAAGGAAACAGATCTTTGATCAGTGACAAGTTTGAAATGATTACCCAAAAGTAAATGCCTCCATTTTCGAATAGCTTCAACCACGGCATAGGCTTCTTTTTCAACAGCTGAGTGATGTTTTTCAGATGGCGTCAACGTCCGAGAGAAAAACGCCACAGGTCTTCCATCTTGGTTCAAAGTGGCAGCAATAGCTACGTCCGAAGCATCAGTTTCGACGACAAACGGAATATCACAACGAATAGAAGCTAAAGTTGCTACGGCTAATTCTTTTTTAAGATCATCGAAATTTTGTTTCACAGAGACGGGCAAAGGAAAAGTTCGATTATGAACGAGTGAGTGGATTTTATCGGAGAAGTTGGAGATCCACGGCGAATAATAAGCGAAAAATCCCACAATTCTTTGTTGCGATTGCACATTCGACGGTGGTGGGAGATCTTGTAAAGGCTTTAATCGGTCAGGATCAGGTTTAATTTTTCCATTCGATATTTGAAAACCAAGAGAGTAATTTCTTTAGCTGCGAAAATGCTCTTTGATTCATTTAAGGTCAATCCATATTTTTTAGCGGCATTAAGAAATTTGTTGAGATTTGTTTCGTGTTCAAGCGTATCTCTCCCGCAAACTGTCACATTGTCCACATAGACAAATGTATCTGTGAGATGTTCCTGTGCGATTATATGATCCATAGTTCTTTGGAAACATGAGACACCATTCGTCACTCCGAAGGGAATGCGACGGAATTGAAACAAGCGTCCACACGCTTCGAAAGCAGTAAATACCTTTTCATGTTCTTGGATAGGTATCTGGTGGTAAGCGCTTTTGAGATCCAAAGTGCTGAATATATGATATTTTGAAATGGTTTCAGCCATTTGGTCTATTTTCGGCAAGGGATAGGCGTCTAATAGTGTGAATTTGTTGACGTTGGTAGTCCACAACCATACGTTTCTTGTGATTCTCATTCGATACCACGAGAACTTGTGCTCTCCACGGGATGTTGAAGGTTCGATAATGCCATCAGAAACTAATCTGTTTATTTCATCCCGGATAAATATTTCATCCATTCGGATTGTACCTTCTTGATTTCGTAGCAATAGGCCTCCAGTTAGCAGTTAAATGGTGGAAAAGAGGCGGGGACGTAACAGATGCAGGTTTCAGTAAACAGACGGTGAATGACGATTTATGACCACCAAAAGAGATATTTACACTTTTATGCAATCCAAGGAAGTCATGACCGAGGAGTACGTCTGTACAAAGATCAGAAAGTATAGATAGCTTGATATTTTGATAAACACATGATTTGTATTGAATCGACACAAAACAATGACCTTTGGTATGACTCGAAAATGAGCTAGACGCCATGGTTATTGTTTCTCGGGAGGAGTGAATTTTCCAATTATTTTTCAAAACGAAGGCTTCTGAAACATAACTACAGGAACTGCCTCTATCAACGAGAGCATGACAATTTATGTTATTGACTTCTAGATTTATTACACATTTGGTGAGACAATCTGGAGCAGCAGCTAATACAGTTGCAGATATGGTAGGATGAAGCGTCGAAACCACTGGGCGGTGATTCTTAGAGCGACATACCTTTTGAATATGTCCTTTGTTTCCACAACTTTTACAGAAGGCGTTTCTGGCCGGACATTTCCATCTTAAATGATAATCGTACTCACAAAAGTCACATTTTTGTTTAACAGCAACAACAAGATTATCTGTAGATTTATCGGAGGTTGATGAAGGACAGAGTGGCTGAACTGTTGCAGTGTGTGCAGAATTCAAACAGTTTTGATATGAAAATGATTGCTTTTCCGCCATTTCGAGACCACGTGCTTGATCAAAAGCCGCTTGAAAATTAAGTGAGTTGTGTTCTAAGAAACGTTGTCTGATTGAATTGGACTGGATTCCATTAATGAAGGCATCGCGCAGAGCATCGTCTCGATTTTCCTCGGCCGTAGTTGGTTTGAAATTGCATTCCCTAGCTAACGATTTCAGAATCTGAACAAATTGATCCAATGTTTGTCCATTTCCTTGTTTAGTAGTCGCGAGTATATGACGAACAAAGACTTCATTTTTCGGTCTGACATAGAGATTCATTAGAGTTTTGATAGCATGATCATAAGTATCACAGTCAACGATGTGTTCATATACGTTAGGAGAGACGTAGGAAATAAGAGTGTCTAATTTATCCGGATTCATGGATTCGACTGCTTTTAGGAGGCCACAGAATGTACGATACCAATGATTCCATTGTTTTGCTGCATCTGGTGCACTAGGTTCAACATCCAATCGATCTGGTCGTATTAGGCGTTCCATGATTGGGTTATATGATGAATAAATTGTTCTGAATCACAGTAACAAGCACAGCAAACGGGCAGAATGATTAGACAAGTCAGAAGAAAGAGTTGCCTAAAATATTAGGCTTTATTCATCATATAATGCAGATATACATGCTAAAAGACAAAACAAAACATGTTAGTATACGAACGGTGTTAATATAAATGTGTGTACAAATAAACAAACATATCAGCACGTTATATAAATTCAGTAGAAAATAAACTGAGAGAGTTATGTACAATATAGTGTGAGGCATTGAGTCATTTACAAATTTTGTAACAATAACATGCACAAACATATTACTTACTGATTAAAGTTGCAATATTGTTACCAACAGCGCTATCACACCATCTGAGTAATATGTCAATAAAACAGAATATTTTAGGTTTATTATAAACAGTTAATCTGTATAAAACTGTGACAATCGACAGTTAGCCTGCACGTTTATCCAACCATGCCAATGTGTTGCCATAATCAAAGTTCAGGAGATATATAGGATAAATTTTTTTATGCAATAACACAGTCTCCTAAATCATGTCGATTACGGAGATAAACATTGAAATCTGCTGATGTATATTGTGTAAGAAACCGGACAATTCATCTTCACATCTTTTCTTTGTACAGCTCTTTTAGTATTTGACAAACGTTATTTTATTTGATTCAAAATTGTGGCTGTGTATTCAAAGATCGGCTTCATACTTCTATATCATTCGATAACACGTCTCTCTTTTTTAACGCCCATCTATTCTTCGTGTAGTCAACTATACTTCCAATATCTTTCAGCATAAGCTGTACGTTGAATGGGTTTGCCTAGGTCCTTTACTTCATGTTGAGATTTGATCTCAAGAACATTATTAGTTATAGCGCTACAGAGGTAAAAATGGTTCGACGACTAATTTTTAATGCATGTACTTAAAAAATTAATCTTTAACCTTAGTGTTATTAAATTTACAGGTCGTAAGTATCCTGCGTTATGTTATTTTTAGAGAAATAAATATTTCTTAGATCAATAGGAAGGCTAATTTTTAAATCATTATGAAATTTTCTATTTTGGATTTATTTATTTTGGTTTTTATAATAATAATACATTTATTTGGCATCAAAGGCCAACTGGCCCAACCATTGAAATAGCAAATCAAGGGTAGGATATGTGGAGGTGAGTGGAATTGTGACTAGCAAAGTATTTAATAGCAGGGGGAGGGGTTGGGGAGGGGAAAAGTTATCATTAACATCAAGATAGTTCAATCTGGTGAAAAATAAATATAAACGAAGTTCCATTTGACTAGACAAGATCAATTGGAGATAGTCCGTGAAGTATCAGATCTTCAAGGTGAATGTGAGATCGAAAACAAAGATGAAGATGAAAAGATGGCGGCCCGGAGGTAGACGTCGACCGATGGAGTCCATTGTCGTGACGAATGAATTGATGGAGTCAGCAGGATTGAGGCGAGCGAGTCTTGCAAGGATCGCAGGCATCCGTAGAACGTGATTGTGATTAAAAGAAGACCAGGGAGAGTCGAAGTCCGAAGCGAACCGTTGGTGGATCGGTAGGGCTGTTGGGTTTCCGGTCCTCCGCTGAAACAAGAAAGAAAGAAAAGAGTTGGATGAGCAAAACGTAGTAGAGTATCCACAACGTGGATATAATGGGGTTAGGAATGGGCTGAGAGGTGGTATTAGTGAATCTAGAAGAAAAGAATAAGACAAGAGAGGTAAAGTGGAAGATGGCTGCCTGAGGGATTTAACCCTACGAAGTTAGTAAAGAGGATAGCCTGGGGTGAAGTAAATGTTATGGATTGAGAAGGAACCAGTTTCGTTTCCAATCGGTCGTATCACAAAGAAGTTTGTTGAAGAAGTACTGATGGGCTGCCTTTTTGAATTCGTGCTGGGGTAGGAGTTTTATGTCTGTGGGGAGAGCGTTGAAGACATTAGTGGCTTTGGAGAAGAGATAGATTTTTTTAAATATGGTGGGGGTATGGTTGGCTTGGATAGAAGAGTTACTAGAACGTGTGGCATAGTGGTGACTGGGGTGGGCAAAATTGGAGAGTGGTAAGCAGGTTGTGATCTTGTGGATAAAAGAAATGACGCGAAGGTGACGGGTGAACCAAAGCGGAAGAAGGTTTGCCAGAAGAAGGCGTTCCCTATAGTTTTGGCATTTCGGGAAGACTCGTTTTAGAAATCTGGAGGATACCTGTTCAATAGTATAGGAGGAGGCGAGGGTGAGAGGACAGTAGAATTCGCTGGCGTAGGAAATGAGGGGCAGAACGTAGACCTTGAATAACGTGAGTTGGAGAGTGGGATTGTTAGTCTTAAAACAGATCAGACGGGCCCATTTGAAGAGTTTGGAGGTAGTGTGTGTAAGGTGTAGGGAGAAGTCTAGGGATTTTGAGAAGTGAATGCCAAGATGTTTGGCCGAATCTATTATTTCTATATCAAGGGGGTAGTTGGCAACCGGGATAGAGCAGAATGGATCAGAGGAGAGTTTCATTATGCGAGTTTTGGTGGGATTTAGTTTGAGGCCGATTCTGCTGAGCTGCGAGTGGAGCGAGGATAGGAGCTCCGATATAAGGGATAAGGAGGGGTTGGATGTTTTGGAGTTGCTGAATACGATAACCATGTCATCCGCATATTTGAACAGTTTGAAAAGGTTGTCATCAACCTGTATGTGCGCGAGCGTAAGGTTGAAGAGAATGGGACCAAGTACGGAGCCCTGGGGAACACCGGATCTTATATGGGCTGGCCTCGAGTGACTACTGCCAACTTTTACTGTCGCATATTGGTTTCGGAGATAGTAACTAATAAGATTGAGTACGTTGCCGCAGATACCGCTTCTCAGTAAGGCGGATTCGATTGCTGAAAATGACAGCGAGTCAAAAGCCTTGGAAATATCCAGGAATAGGAGGGTGCACTGAAGCCCTTTAGAGAAGGAGGAGTAGCAATGATCGAGAACACTAACTAAGTTGGTGGAAGAGGAGCGGCCATTCAAAAAGCCATGTTGATCATCGAGGAGATAGAAGTTTACATGAGACTTAATGGAGGGGTAGATTAGGTTGTATAAGATCCTGTCGAAGATTTTGGTGAAAGAAGGGACGGTAGTAATGGGGCGGAGATCTTTAAATGATGAGATCGAAGAAGTGCCATTTTTAGGGATAGGAGAGATCGTCGAATTGAGCCAGTCCGGGGGAAGATAGGTCTTATTCTGTAGATTTGAAAAAATAATTTCGGTCCGGGACTGGAACCGTGAGAATCTCCAGATGTAATTTTTACCAATCTACATAGTATGTTAGTTATTTGAATAACATGCTTCTGCTATATAGGTAAAAGTTAAGTAATTTGGAGGTATCTGTGTTGATCTTTAATTAAATAATTTCATAAAAATAAATAGAGTAAAACGCGCATTGATATTTTTCTCATCGAGAGCTATTGTATACTTCCACGTGGTTAAGATATTTGTAGTTTGGAAAAAACACGGTGAAAAGTAGGATTATGTAGAAGAATATTTGCCGATGAATAGAAATTTTACGAAGGAGATGTATACAGAATATATGTGAATAACTGCAGAAGGCTTAGAACTGGCGCCATATGAATGTGTGCAAAATAATGGAACGAAAAAAGACAAGTGATAAAATGATCACTCGTTTCTCTTGGAAAATCAATTGGAATTAAAATTTAAAATGTTTAATGGGCGATAATGACGTAGCTAAGGATGAACAATATTTATTAAAATATTATTTGTAACACAACATTTAGAACCATTAAAATATAGGACATCTGCGAACAATTATTTATTCAAGGTCTCGAAGACAGCACGGAACAATATCTTTTGAACATCGAATTTCTAGGTAGCACAAAACTAAGTTATTATTTGGTGTAACGAAATTTACACAAGACAAAAATAATATCAATGCAAAACCCATTAAATTACAGTTTCGTTATTTCGGTTCTGAAAAGGCCTCTCAGTAAAACAAACTTGGGTTACACACGTATGTAATGCGAGTTTTTATTTTCCTAGAATTATCGTTGTGGTTAATTGCGTAAACACGTGATATCCGATATGAAACTATTATATTAGAACAGCGCCACATATATACCAATGCATATTTAACGAATAAAATGTTATTAAGAAAAAGTAGCTGAGACTTGAGAACTAGAATATGACCTATTGAATATTGTCCTACTGTAAATTAACTCAGAAGTTAGTTATAGATATTGAAGTAATTTAACAACCGTGATATATTCTACATTCTCTTGAGATCTTTAAATGGACGAAGAGAATGGAGATGCTCCTCATCGTACACACCATCGTGACCAAAACGGATAACTACTTCAGTACCCTGCATTTTATAAATTTATCGAGAAAAATGAAGGAGCAAAACGAATCCAAGTTAAATAAATAAGGTTATCATGATGACTGTGTGCGCAGGGACCGATAGATCAAACGAAAGAGAAAGCATAATTCCAAATAATGCCGGTGTAATGGCTGGAAATATCTGTCATTTAAATGATGGTTTAAGGAGTTGAAAGAGACATTTTCCTCGTCAATTTGGCATTTTCATGTAGGAATCTTTGTAATAGTGCAGGTGAACGGCATTCTTAAACTCAAAGAGGGCTAGTGATTTTATCTCCGAGTGTAGTACGTCGGAGGTAATTGTGACCTTGAAGAATAGATAAACTATTACATATATAGATTATGTATATAGTGAACAACGTCTTCTTGTGTGCCACAAATTCTCACTCCGTCCTCATTTAACCGGCATATATGATAGTGGTTCACCTCGTTCCTCTAAGAGATCCGCCAATTTCGAGCGCATTCTTTTTATTTTACTGTGTAATGGCCTGTCATTCTTTAGCATCAACAGAACATTCATCATTGTCGTTTACATTGCATATTTCTCCGATACGGTAATTTCTGCGACAATATTATGTGCTATTTGTGCAGCATCAACCAGTGCTTCTTTGGCGTTGTCGCTATTGCATTGATCAACGTGTTCATTTGCACAACACATTCTCATTCTATCATCATTTAACCAACGCGTAGTTGTTTTCCTACTTTTAAATTGTAGTTGAAATTCCTGCAGATGTTTGTGCAGTCCATTTACTTTGGCTAACACCATTGCTACACAATGTTCCATGAAGTCAAGACGTCCAAGTTAAGGCTCTGATCGGATTTATAGGGAATATCACAAAACGTGTCTGTTTATATAGCCTTTGCCTATAATTCTTGTAAACAATAATATTCATAAACCCGTATATGTTTATAGCAGGTGTGCTATAACTTTAATTACGGCAGTATTCTTGTCTAACTTAAATACTGTACAACCTTATACATTATATCTGCAATGATATACACTATACCAAAGCTGCCTTCCTATTTTACTGTGCTACTCACCTATAAATGATTAATTTCCATGCATACATTTCTGATTCCTAGGTATTCGTATTTTATTTATATATTACTTAATTAATAAATCAATTATAACAAATCTATATTTTAGCACTAATTAAACAAGACAAACAGTGCTATATCTACCATCACTGCTACAGCAATAATTATTCTTAGTACCTTATTTATTAATTATAGTTTTCCCTGCCTTAAAGGTGAATTGGCCATAGTGTTATTGTGTGCAGATCTAGGTTTCGTCGTGACAGTGTTTTACCTTGTTAGGTATCTCCATATGAACTAAATCCTCCACTTCAAAATGATTTTTTTTAAATATGTTAGTTTTGTTTTTTAATTAATTTTATGCTTTTTCAAATGTCTTTTTTCTTTTCTCATAGTTACATGGCAGTAAAGCATCAGTTATTGACAGCTGTTGAATCGACGTCTTTGATTCTAATTATGTTTTATTATTTATTTATTTAAAAAATAAGTAAAATATTAAAATATATTTTATCACCATTTTAACAAGACAATCAGTGCTATGTAAAGCTGCATTGTTGTCCACCCCTCCTTTGCAGAGAATGCTGACACGTCGAGGTATATAGCTAGAACTAACCTATGACTTATGCATTCACTTGAAACGTATTAGTAGCTATGCTAATTGCCCGTTTTTATTTTTTATCACGTGATTCGATAATAACAGCTTTGAGCATCACACCAGTGCTTCTGATGGCGTCATCAACGAACGTCGCCTTGCCCGAATGCTAACTTGGCCATAATGGTGTTGTGGAGAGATTTAGTTTGCCTCATTTCTGTGAGTTATCCTGATAAACTTACTCATAGTAGATAGGTATTCCTTCTCTCTGCCTCTCTCTCTCTCTCTCTCTCGTAAATCTCACTAATAATTTGCCAGGATGGGGTCCTCGTGCGCATCGTAGTTTTTGGTCAGAAACCCTTAGCAATATGGCATCGAATCGAGCTCAGTGGCGATCTTGTTGCAGATGTCTAGTAGAATCATCTTCGTAACTTTTTTTTCTTAGTAGGGCACAGTTATCTGCGAAGTTTGGTTTGTTTATGACGTGACACGAGTGAAATCCGCAAGAAAGCTGTATTGCTGATGTCGCCTTGCCCGAATGCTAACTTGGCCATAATGGTGTTGTGGAGAGGTTTAGTTTGCCTCATTTCTGTGAGTTATCCTGATAAATTTACTCGTAGTAGCAAGGTATTCGTTCTCTATCTGCCTCTCTCTCTCTCGTAAATATCATTAATAATTTGTCTAAATTCACTTTTATACTTTTTTCACTCCTTATTGTTATATGGCAGTGAAACATTAGTCACTTTTGAATTTTGTATGGCTGGACATGACATCAACGAATGACACTTTTCTGTGCGGTTATTAGCTTGCCCGCCAAGTACACGGAATGCAATAATGTATTAGGTGTTGCGAACCTAGTAATAAATTAGTTCAAATATGACCGGAAGGATAAACCAAAGACAGCATGAACGGAAAGTATAATCTCGTGCACATTCGTTTCGTGTTTACTGGCGACTCATCAGTAGGAGCCGGTATTACACCCTTTAACCACTATATATTTGGGTGAGGAATGTGGGAAAATGGGACGGTGGACAGTTAGTTTTATGATTTTACATGAAGATCACAAACGAAGACAGACTATGAGTTTATCCGTTTTAAATAAAGCTAACGATGGAAAATGGGTAATTATCATCCCCGTTGTAAGTAAAGTTCGCATTGGTGAACTGGTGACTAGCTTCCTCACTTTTCTGAGCATCACGGTGAAGAACGTGTATTTAGTCTCCTCATTTGACAAGGTTTGCAAGGATGCTCGGGCTATTTGACCTTATCCGCATGGTGCTAAGCGCCACAGCCTTTTGCGATTCACTTTCAGATGCCATGGAATAACCTTGTACATTTCGGAGATTCTCAAATTTCAAGCGCGTTCTTAAGTATTTTCATTGTATTAACCATTGTGGTTTAAATTAAATTCTTCTCTCATACGATTATGTTCGCGATAATATTTCATGCTCAAGTATTTTTTGAAATTTGATTGCGGAGTGCCAGCTTCATATTTTCCAATGCCGCGTTTTGCGTATGCGGGTAGTAGCTTTGCACGGACAGTTTCACAAAGATCCGATTGGTCACAATTTCCAATTTCGTTTTGTCTTCGATCGGGCTGAGTTTGTATTCGTCCCAATGGAAATGCGGTTCTAGCACATCTTTGTTTATTGACGAAGTTTCGGAACGGAAATCCCCGTTCCATCTTCAGGCCCATTTGTCACATATATACACCGCACAATACTCACGATAGAAGATTTAAGCAAATGTGGTAACCTCGTTCCGAAATCGTTCTATTTATATTTTATTTTTTTGACTCAACACTGGTTTTAAACATAGAATTTTTATCAGTAACTAAACTCAACAAATATGTGATAGAACCGCATTTCCATTGGGACGAATACAAACTCAGCCCGATCGAAGACAAAACGAAATCGGAAATTGTGATCAATCGCATCTTTGTGAAACTGTCCGTGCAAAGCTACTACCCGCGAATCCAAAACGCGGCATTGGAAAATATTACATGCTATTGGAGCAGCATCACCCAGTGCTTCACTGATGTTGTAGCATTTGCAGTGATCAACATGTTCACTTGCACCGCAAATTCGTAGTTCGTCATCCTCAAACCGACTCGTAGGTTTAGTCTAACTTTTATATTGCAGTTCGAATTCCTGCATCTGCTTGTGTAGTCAATCTTATTTGGCTAACACAACTGCTACTCAGTTTTCCATGAAGAAGCCAAGACGGTCAAGGTAAGACTTTATTCGGATTTCGAGTCACTCACAAACTTGTCAATTTATATATCCCTTGCTTACGTTCACAGCAGTCGTGCTTTACACTTAATTACGATAATATTATTGTCTAACTTCATTATCGCACAATCGTGTACATTGCATATGCACTGATATGTACGCTTCTCGAAAGCTGCATTTCTGTTGAACTATGCTACGCAACTTGCGTATATGTAATGCTGTGACTTAGTCGCTTTAAATCCGTGTTATGATTATGACTAATATGTTATTTATTAAATGATTTTCCAATTAATGAATACAATATCATCAATCTATCTTCGAGCATTAATTAAACGAGACACCCAGTGTTATATCTAGGCGCACTTCTACAAGTATAACTATTCATAATATTTTATTTTTTAATTACTAATTTTATTTATAAATAATATCTAAGATATATATATATATATATATATATATATATATATATATATATTAGCACTCATTAAAAAAGAGAGCCAGATATATGTCTAGCTGCATTTCTTCCATGTGATGGGATTGAATTTAGTCATCACACTTGAACAGGATGAATGGGTTCTGGGCTACCTGTATCTGTGAAAGTGCTAGTTTAAATAAAATATGATCAAGAGCAGCCTTGCATTGCTCCAGAACATATGGAGGCTGATCACGGTAGATCATTGCTAGCCCTTACAACTGCAGATCATTTACGGACGGAGAAGTTTAAAAGCTTAAATATATTTCCTTCGACGTCATTATTTAATTAGGTATATGCTAGGGCCTAAATAGAGACAGAACCAAATGCATAGGAAATATCTAGGAAGAGGAGAATACAATCATGTTTTTTAGAAACGAATCAATAGATGGAATTATGGATTGACTAAATTAGTAGAGGATGAACGTCTATGTAAAAACCATGATGATTTCTTAATAGAGAGTAAGTATCTCTTGATTTAATGAAAGGATGTATTTTGCTATAAAGAATCCTGTCAGGGATTTTAGTTAACGCCAGGAACCGAGATCCTTAAAGGAAGAATCAGTTTAATGTCATTGTTCTGAATAGAGGAGATTATTGACTTCATCCATTTCGGACGTAGATTGGTAGTTGAGATATGCCTGCTTACAACATCATGAAAAATAGAAACGATTATTACAAAAGGCAGCTGGCATGCCAACAAAGTTGCCGCATTAATTAAATGCGTGCTTTGATTTTGTGCCCGTGCTGGCTTTGAAAAGTCATGGACAATGATATAAGAAAACGTTACAGACTCCTCTCCTTCACTTACGCCAGCCGCCACGGTCGACATATTGGATTCGGATTAACAATCTGAAAGAAATAGCGATTAATGGTTGTCAAAAACACAAAACACGCCATCTCGCAACCTTATTGTAGAAGCTATTTGCCTGGTGAAATAGGTCTGCCAACTTAGAACATATAAAACACTTTCAGACATAGTTGCCAGAAAATTCGAAATTTGAGTCAATTTTTACCTGATTTCTCAATGGCTGGCCGTCAGTGTGGCCAGCCCTTCATCAAAGATTGAAGTGCAAACTGGAAATTTAAATTTCGGCTAAATAGTGATTGAGAGTTCGGTGATGATTCATTGGAAAAAGATTTTATAAGGCACCAAGTAAATGTAAAAAATCTAATTAATTTAAATAGTCTCACGTATCGGATAAATGCACTGATATACCCTGTAAAATGGTATATTTATTGCGAATAGACATGAAAGAAGCTGAAAATAATCAAACTCCTTTTTCAAACTAAAGTAATCCACGCTATTAAACGAGCTACTCCATGAAATTAAGTATAAACTTATTTCTGTCTAATGTTCTTAACTTATTATCTGACTTGTAAAATTTACTTTCATAACCGATATAGGGCATTTCACGTCAGCTCAACGAATTTTAAACGATATAGTTGCGGATGTACAGCACACGTGTGCCAAGACGGCTACTGCTGGTGCTACTCTTAATGAAATTCATTTGAGCATGCTTCGAAGATTAGCACACAATCTGATAAGTGAGAGAATATTGCCGGAATCAGTTGCTAAAGAGGTAAGTCAATGAGTTAACTCTAAGGATAGATTTATAATATTGAGTTATTTGCACCCTATACCTCCCATGATGATGAAAATCAATGCGGCTTTTTCAATATGGGTAATTCTCACTTTCGAGGTTACTTTTGTGAAGAAGTATAGATAAATCCAATAAATGAATGCGTTGTATACAAAGATAAATGGAAAATTAATGTGAAGTTTTACTTTAAAAAGATTTTGAGCATTAGCGAGATCTTTTGTTTAAACTATGCGTAAAATTATATTAATGATCCGATTAAAAAGGTGCGACGAACTATTATGTTCTTCAATGTTTATGGGGATATAACCAGTCACATGGAGTTTATTTCAGTTGTGTTTGTTAAGAAGAAAATCTGAACGACGTTCAAGTATAGAAAATAGATTTTAATTAGTTAATAATCTGTTTGTCTTGGAAATCGTAGTACTAGTATACTGAATTTGTTCTGCTTTATTTGAATTTAAATAAAATTTCTATTTTTATTAGATTTTTACTAACAATTAATTTATTAATACTGGTTCATCGCAGTTTGGAATCCAGTAAACACTGTGGAGTAAGCACAGTTTAAATGATGACATCTTTAGCCTATTAGCTACAATGTCAGAAAGTTTTTTCATGCGAGCCATAGCTAGTACCGGAAACGGTTCCTTGAGTTTTGCTCGTAATACTGGAGCAAAGTCATTCTATCTCATGTGAAGCTTGGAATTCAGTTTTATAGCACTTTTAACATTTTTTAAATGGGTAGCGACAGAAAAAACATGTATGCCAGATATGGAGAGGAAATTTCGGTTTTTGAAGACAACTGGCCGTTGGCACCTGAAAATAAAATGGCACTCCTCGGCCTTTAGTGGCCGATCGTTTTAGATGCAGGAAATTAATTGTAAATTATCGGCCCCGCACATTAAAATGGCTTTTATAGCCAATAAATAACTATGAATAGTTATGCAACTGGGTAGCAGCGGCTTATAAATGCGGATGTATTGATGTGCCGTCTGTCTGTCCGTTTTCTATCAAGCAGAAGATTCAGCTTCCAAGACTATCATTGGTATAGATTTTTATTTGCGTATGGAATCTGTCTAGATGCCCAGCCCAGAGTGTTATATTTGAAGTATAGCTTATGAAGGACTGTTTTGATCGCTCACGGGATTTCAGCAACTTTTTAGATGTTAAATTAGTAAACTTAATTTTACTGTAGGTTTATAAATTTTGGGAAATTGTATTCGCTAAAGTTTTTCAATCCTTTCCTTTACGGCTGCGTACTACAGTGAGACTTAGGATTGACATTGTCAAAATATGCTGTAGAACCTGCATCTGTATCGGTTACCACAGAATAAGCATGAAGTACAATACTCTGAGTTCGCGAATATTTCAATTTTTTCCTTTAGTCTTTGCACCGCTTGTTGTGGTCCGTGAAAATGACAATGAACAGTGGAAAAATTGCTGGAACTCAATTCGATTACTTTACCGGTTTATTTACTTTGCCGAATTTAATCGTCCTATTGAGAGATGGGTTTTTTTATTCTATTTGCATGACATTGGATTTTAATGACGCAGTATAAAATTACGATAGGGAAACGCTTGGTTCCACTCATTACCGTGCATTTGAACTGAGAAACGCCTGTCAGGCTTTCAATTAGTTCGTAGAAGAGGCATCATAGAGCGCTGTATATGACAAAGTCTATGTCGACGATGCCAGTATTTGCAACTCAAAAACGAGAGCTTGGACTATGTACGCCAGACTTCAGTTGGCGGGCACTGCTGTTTTTGGGAATTGTGAATGTTTGGTCAATAAATAATCATACTTTTGACCTTGAGGTCTGATGTACGGAATAGAAAAAACTGGACAAAGTCATGTCTATTTTAAGTTTCCGGCTCCAACAAAATACGACAGCTGGGAAGTTTCCTGAACATGATCAGTTATCCCCGACATTTTGTGCCAAGAATAGTCGATGTCATTCAACCACTGGATCGACGCATGAATTTTGACACCAGATGAAATAGGCACTCTTAACCCAAGCCCTTGTGGAAAGGAATCTACATAGCTTTGGACGGGTAAATGTTCTTGTGGTTTAAGCGAGAGATGTGTTGTGGCGCATTTTGTTGTGAATTGTTAGCTCATTTCGTTGCGGTTCTTTTGTCAAACCAGTACTTAGATAGTCACAACAGTTTTTATTGATTGTTCATTTGGCATTAGTTTCACCATTAGGCAAACTGCGCCACTTGAACTATTTGCTACAAGGAAAATTGCAGATTGTGCGTTTATCGGAAGCAATTCTCTGGCATAAAGCATTCTACGGACTACGAAACTGTTAGTGTTGTGCGAGCTGTGCTTGAAATCCCGGGTGAGGCAGACCAATGTTATAAATTTAGCGTCTCAATGCTAGCAGCTGAGGAGATAAGGAGAACTCATGGAACTGTTCAGACGACATAAAAGTTTATATGAAAATTAGCATTCATTTGAACGGCCATTATTTAATGGTTGGTTCGATGTACTACTTATAATGTGTCTGAGCCAAAACCATTTTGTGGCGAAGCTGGAGATTCTGGAGTGCAAAATCTGAATGGGCTTAGACATTCATCTCGTAAGGGCACCACAATACTAGAAGCAGATAGGGTCTAGTGGCTTGTGCTCATTTATGAGGTAGATACGTGGGCTAAGGTCTATTCTAAATTTTAGGCTAGTAAGATCACTAATCACACGAGTCCCATGGAGGATCCAATCGTAGAACCAAGTGATAGATTCTTAAGTATTCTCGTGCACATTGTAGACCAGTCTTTGGATGAAATCTGTAGAAACGTGCTCATAATCAGCGATAAGTGGTTTATGTCCACTTTCCTCGTAAATTGACAGCCAAAGTGACTTGTGTTTAATCAAAACCTCTAACCGCAATATTCTGCCAGTCAGAATCAGATTTATTTTACTCTAAGAAGCCCATCGTTTTCTGTGTGAACACCGTAAACTGAAAAAGAATCACTGAAGAATGGTTGTATTTTTCAGTCATTTTGTAAGCAGCTGATGGCGTGCGTAATCGCATATCGAGAGCGATGAATATAGAGCTCGAGATTGAAAGTGAAGTCCGTGCGAATATTTCCTACCTCTATTTTCACTAAAAATCTTCAACGGTGGGCATTTGTTGAGCACCTTCAAATATAATTCATGTTGCGCTCAGTGCTGGCAGCCAGCCACAAAGCGGATGAACTGTAATCCAAGTACTTCCGGATCTAAATCTTGGTCATGGTAATTTTGGCCATTAGTGATTAGTTCTAAATTAGAACTAAACTGATATACTTGATGCATTGCATTTGATAGCCTATTGGATGTATAGTTTAGAACGGCAGAATATATATATATATATATATATATATATATATATATATATATAATGTCCATGCCTTTAATTTAACACAGTATTCTTATAATTAGGAAAACACAAATAACAAAGTGGATAAAGGCCATTTATTTCGTGAATACTAATCATCTCTTATACAATCATACATATTTATACATTTTGGGTTTTCAATTGATTATGCTAGTGGTAACAAATCTGACTCGTTTTTACTTCTGTTTCTTGTTTTGGCTAGTTGGTGAGTGTGTATGCGTTTGTGTTTGTGTGTATGCGTGTTTGCATGTAAAGGTCATTCTCGCAGTATTGCAAAGTGATGTCTGAGATCTGATCATTATTGTTTTGATAGCTTCAGAATTAACCATTTGTGCGCATTGTTCACGAGGTAGAGAAAGACGACAGTTTTCCCTTCCTTGACATCAAACTCACTCGAGAAGCAAACGGAGATTTGACACTGGCCATACATAGAAAATCCACTTTCACCGGACAATACATTCACTACAACAGTAGTGTGCCAAAATCCCACAAAAGAAACTTAGTAAACAACCTAGCAAACAGAATCAGGAAGATCTGCTCTGAACACAAGATTGAGGAAGAACTGGGCTACCTCAGGAAAATTTTGCTAATGAACAACTACCCAGAGCGGTTCATTGATGTCAACATCAGACCACGGCAGATTCGTACTAGAGAGGATACCGTCAAGTAGGTTTTCCTAAACTTACCATTTAGAGGCGACGTACCAGCCACAATAATTGCACGGCTGCTGAATAGAATAACTAAGGACAACTTTCCCAGTGTTAACGTTAATATGACATTTAGTACACAGAGAATCATGAGGTTGGATGCCAAAGATCAATTGCCAATTCTCTCCAAATCATTCATAGTCTACAAATTCTCATGTATGTGCGGTAGCACATATATCGGACGTACGAAGAAGCAATTGATAAGCAGAATCCAGCAACATTTGCCACAGAAATTGATTAACAAAGGCTTGGCACCGTCAGGAAAATCAGCTATTTCCGATCATATATTGGCAACGGGGCACCCTGTCAATTCGACCAATTTCACAATTCTACATAAAGCAAAATCAGAAAAATTATTATTTATCTATGAAGCCCTTTACATAAAACAACAAGCACCTGACCTTAATATTCAAAAGTTTCATCAACATGATATTCTTATCGACTGGCCAAGAATAACAAAATTCAACAACAATCTACTAGTATCCAGTCAAGAACAAACAGGCCCTCGACTAGAATCAACCAACATACAATCCGATTGGCAACAAACTGAAGGGGAAATAACAGAGGCGCATACGATGACAGAAGTCTCCAAACAATATGAGCGTTTAACGCTGAAATCCACACTGGCGCTGTTATTATGTGGAAACGACAACTTTGCGCAACAAGGTGAAACGATCAACTATACTGGGAAAAATAGCACTTGTATATGTAACAGTGAACAATGCGTAAAAATGGTTAATTCTCAAGCTATCAAAACAATAATGACCAGATCTCAGACATCACTTTGCAATACTGCGAGAATGGCCTTTACATTCAAACACGCATACACACAAACACAAACGCATACACACTTACCAGCCAGCCAAAACAAGAAACAGAAGTAAAAACGAGTCCGATTTGTTACCACTAGCATAATCAATTGAAAACCCAAAATGTATAAATATGTATGATTGTATAAGAGATGATTAGTATTCACGAAATAAATGGCCTTTATCCACTTTGTTATTTGTGTTTTCCTAATTATAAGAATACTGTGTTAAATAAAAAGGCATGGACACATTTGTTACCACTAGCATAATCAATTGAAAACCCAGAATGTATATAAATGAAAGATTGTAGAGCGATGTTTAGTATTCTCGAAATAAATGGCCTTTATCCACTTTGTTATTAATGTGTTTTTCTTCCTAATTAGAAATATACTGTGTAATATTTGAAGGCAATGGACATTTTATATATATATATATATATATATATATATATATATATATACTAGCTGACCCGTCCCACGCTGCTGCGACCTCACAATAATTCAAATTTATGGAGATGAATTTTGATAAAATTTCAAAAAAATGGCGTCAGTTTTTGTGGAAATGTTTTTTTGATAACAAAAAATATGAAATTTAAATTTAAATTAATTGAACAACTGCAGTGCTTGTGAATACACGACATTTTTTGTTCTTCCTTCCGGTGTGTATACGAACAAATCAGATGGTCTTCTGATTCGTGAACAGGCCACGTGAAGTTGCCCATGAGAGAAGCATGGAGTCCCCAAATCTAATCCGCAAACTTTCAGAGATTGTCCTTGCGCTTTGTTGATGGCCATTGCAAAAGCAAGTCTCACGGGAAACTGTAAACACTCGATTTCAAACGGCATATCTGTTGGGATAAATGTTATACGTGGCAACAGTACATCTTCTCCCTTGATCTTCCCATTCAAAATGGTAGCCTCGATGAGATTGCTCATCGTCTTCTTCATCGAAAGTCTTGCGCCGTTGCAGAGTCGCGGAGGATTGATATTTCGGAGTAGAATGATGGGTACACCGCTTTTAAATGTTAAAATATTCGGCGGCATAAGAGGTGAAGTAAAAAAAGTTCCTACGCATTGGGGTTCAAGTGCCAAAATATCATCTTGCACACAACCAATCTGAATCACATATAGATAGTGACCTTCCCAGGAAGTGGTAGAATCGGCGGAGCCGTTTTTATTTTATTTTCGGGCATACAGACAAACATTCATTTATATATATATATATATATATATATATATATATATATATATATATATATATACATAATTTCCCCAAACGACATGGAGTCCGTTGTACACTGACAGCTCGGAGGTGGCTAGTTAGAACTTCTGATCTTCCAAAGACTAGCCAGGAAGCATATGTTGATATATGACTTAAAATTGCATGCAGTATGCAGCACGATTTGCGCAGTGATTAATGTCTCAGTCACCGAGATAAATGTGTCCCGGTTCTGCCTCCGTCCGCGGGGAATACTAGACAGTACTTGCAGAGTTCCAAAGAACAATTGCCTTTGATGCCGAATGCAATATTTCGTTTATACTGACTATATATATTTTTTTCTCACACATGTTGTGTTATAATACTAATGCATGAAACAAGGACAGAGCGCGAAGTAGCCATTCACATCTATCTAAGCTGGGTCTATCTTTTCCGTGTTGCTATATGTATATAATATTGGTTTTCTGTGATTTTAATTAAAATAATAATCTTAACATTAGCTATGCCTTGGTATGTTTCCTAGAAAGGATGCTTTTTTCATGCTATGCGTTGCTTAAATAGTACCAGCAGTATATATATAATATTTATAATCTAGTAGGAATCTAAAGTTCTTCATACATTAATATGCTAAGTCACATGGAATATTGATTCTCATTTTAATGCTGGTTGTCAGTTTGGCTAGTCAGGTTTCCGTAATAAGTTTCTTATAATTTTTCCGAACATTAGAATCCAATTATTGCGTTTTGCACATTAGTTATTTCGCTTTTTTTATTTACTTGAAATTTTTATAATTGAAACCTAAGCTGCAAACAACCGGTTTTCGAAGCATGTGATCCAAGCAGTAGTATGTTCTGACTTGACAGCCCACTGACCTTAATAATACCTCCATTCACAGACCTTATCAATGGTAAAAGCATACGGTCATTGATTATTTACTTTTAAAAGTACATTTTCACCGTGAAATAAACATCAAGTGTGCTTAATTTTTTCTACAAGAATAAGTTCTCGTGTGTTAAACTCGGAAGAGTAATTCCGGCTTCTAAAGGTGATTTTACTACTAGAGGTTCCTATATGAGATTTCCTGACGGTTTTGCTTGCACCAAGCAACAGCTCACCTCAGTGTAACGTAAACTGAGGCAAACAGGAAAACTAACGTGTGACTGATGGTAGGTTTGCTATGTTGTTCGACGACTGGTTAAATACAATGGGATTGATGTTTACTTCAAGCTCGCAAACTTGATTTGAATAATTGTTATTACCACCCGCATAATCATTGATTATTTATAAGGCTTCGTTTGTTAACGCCGATATTTGTTGCATTAAGACTTATTAACATTATAGCACCCCACTGGAAGGCTAATGAAATAACGAACGAAAACTACTTCGTTTGCATCATATCAGACTTGCCACAATCAATTTTTGTTGTTCCTTGAGAAGACCAAAGAAATGGCTAAACTTATTCGGCTTGCCTGTAGCCTCTTATATGGAAATTTCTAACCAAATTATACAAATTCTAATAAAAATCTATTTTTAAGACATTAATTCAATAAAAAAAAACATGGCAAAGACAAGAAAAAATACTTCCACATTTGCAGTCAGACATACTCGGAAATCATCACTTAGCAAAACAAACACCACTTATATCAATGTGATTAGTGTCAGTTGCATTTTTTTTAAATATTGAAGTACTCTTTTATTTGAAAACAATTGACTATAATTAATTCTAAATATTTAGACATATGTATCCTCAATTAGTTTATCTATAAATAGTCAACCGTTTTTTTTCTTATATTTATACACGTTTATATTGAAAATTTATGGCAGGATTCTGCTTATATATAAGTAAACACTAAGCATTGCCTAAGGAGGCAAAGCCGTGTAATCCAGTAGAATGGTTTCGTCCTTGTTGGTAACTCGAAAATTTGTCGAAGATGGGGCTTGGATTACCAATAATGGCAAGACCGGTCTGCTGTATGAATTTCCATTGCTACCATAGGTAATGCTTAGTTTATACTGAAAAATATCTAAATACTGCCATAAATCTTCTATGACAGATTTGAGGTGGCTAGTTGGAACTTTATGTGGTGAGTGATACCGTATAGGCTACACCTAAATAAAATGAAAATCAACACCGTAGGTTAGTACATAATTGACAATTGCGTTTAGTATGCGGAATGATTGACGCAGTGGATGGAGTTACCAACTCCGTTGTAAATATCTCCGGTTCGATCCTCGTCCGAGGCAATTTCTGGGCAATACTCGACGAGATTCAAAGAGGATGAAACAAATTTATTGATGAATTTCCTTGGTTAACCTAGGAATGCTTAGTTTATACTGTCAAATACATTTATATTATATGTGTACATTTCGTGGTAGTCCAAAAGCGCAACAAGTAGCAGATGCAATCTAATTCATATTCCATGATTTTATCCGCATTGACTTGCCTCTTGGTAGTAGCCATGCCTCACTTGGACGACTAAACAAGCAGATCGCACCAGTTCACGCTAGCACTGAGTTGCCAAATAAGCACAAAACCAAGCTTTATTAGGTGGATATACTAATAATATTTATAACTAATTCCTGATATTCTTATTTAGTCATAATATATATGCGTGTGTATGTGCATGTATAATTATTGATACACACGCATATATTTCGTCCGAAATTTTACTATAATTTACTAATTGTTAAACTTGATTTTTTATTGTAGCCGTGAATTTTTCTACTTTAATTAATTAAACCAGTTCATAATTTTGTACAAATATTTCGCAAAATGTTATATCCTTAATTTTTGTTTTTGCACTTTAGAATATCTCGAGAATTTGCCCTCATCACGTTGGCCACTATCTAGGTCTTGATATTCATGATACTCCTACTATATCTAACTCACAATCTCTGGAGGCTGGAGTTGTGTTCACTCTGGAACCGGGGTGCTACTTTCCGGATAGCCTAAACATTCAACTACCAAAAGAGTTTCGTGGGCTGGGTGTCCGAATTGAGGATGACTTCTACATTGACGAGACTGGTAAAGCAGCAAAGTTCAGTGACGATTTGCCGAGGACTAGTAAAGAAATTGAACAATTAATAAAAAATGACACTGGTTATAAAAGCAGGAAAACTGGAGTTAATATCTAATCAATTGATCTAATTTGAATTTTTTATATTGTAGTTCAGTCTTTTACTTCTTATTTAAATGACTTCACTGTTTATTGTGTAAGCGATTACAGCGTATCCTTATAATTTTCCGTGAAGAACCGGAGACCCGTAAATGTTTCTCTTAAAATTAGCTGCTCGGTTTTAGCATGTTCAGTCGTTGTTATATTGTCTACACTTGACAGTTAATGAAACTTTCCTGTCAGAATTTAAAACCGTTATTTCGGTTAAGAAATGGGCTGAGTTAGGCACACTTACTTCTGCGTTTATATATATATATATATATATATATATATATATATATATATATCATACGTTATGCGAGAATGAAGATTATTCTTTCGGAATGCGAGCATTTTTCTTTTTGCACATTGAAAGGGTACTGTGGATATAAATTACGGTGAACACTTTTACACTTAACGTTCAATATCCTCAATTATAGTGTAAATTGATATAGCTAAATAACACTACACATATTCGTGTTTCCGCTTCCTGTTTTGTAAGTGGGTTTTGTACGGCATCGATGATGAAAAGCTGAGCCGACATGTGGTTGCAACAAATCTGATTCTCTAGTCTCATAGAGTGACAAGCAAATCCAATACAGAAAAAATTACCTGACATTTTATGGGATTGAATTTGCCTATTTAGTGTCGTCCTATTGCAGTTATTTAATTTACGGTATGTCGGCGTATTGTTTCTTTTGCTTTCTTTGGAATCATATTTATCAGAACAGGCCTAAATGAAAACAGTTATATAGCTGTTTTCTAAACCTTACTTAGACTAACATTTTTATACTTCTCTTTAATTATTATTTGTACTGGAGAAGTAATAGTTATACAGAAGATTCGTCTAATATTATATATTGTATTAATTCAAGTTATATATATATATATATATATATATATATATATATATATATATATATATATGGAACCAGTATAAGCTAAATATTGCATCAGGTACCAAAGTTAATTCAAATGAAAAGTACTTGAAGAATTCCAATTAAGGGTCAAACTGGTCTACCGAATGAATTACCTTTGCTACCTAATGCAGTGTGTATTTCATACTGAAAATAATATATAATGAAAATCCTGCCAGTAGACTTCAAATCAATATATCTTCCTCAAATGGCATGACAAGTATTGAGCTAAAATTGAATATGCAATTAACTGTTGCGGGAAATTGATATCACTTGTAGGATGGCAAAATCTTGATTCTTTCATACTTTCCGATGCACAGATTCTGTTGAACGTTGATTGATGTGTTCTTACTTGTCTCGTCACTGAATCCTTTCACAATTTCATAAAAACTAATTGTAGACGACTTCAGTGTCGCGAGACAAATTATAAACCTAAATCAGTGATAAATAAAATCTGTGCACGTGAAAATCTAAAGGAATCAAGCTTTTGCTGACCTACGAATGCTATCAATTATCCCGCAACAGCAAATTGCATATTAAAATTCAACAATGAAAGCACTGCGAAAGGAAATTCTTCGTAGCGACTGGCGGTACTTTTGTTATGTTGTTCGACGACTGGTTAAATACAATGGGATTGGTGTTTACTTAAAGCTCGCATACTTGATTTTTTTAAAAATTGCTATAGCTCGAATATCGTCATCAATAAAGGTCTCCAAAGCACAGGGCGTCGATTTTACATGCCGTTAAATATCAGTCGGCTGAAAAACGAAAAAACAGTTCCTGCATTATATGACACTTTGAACACTAAAATTGAGGTCCGAATACATAAATAAAACAGTCAGTGCAATGGTCTGATCTAACATCCATACGAACGGAACAAATAGAAATTTGACATGAAACGCCGTCACATCTAGATTCCGGGTGCCTTATTGAGACATAGTAATCGCGGCTGTATCGGCCTGGCATGGACAAATATATTTATCTAAATATGGAAGCATATTAGCACACATAGCAATTATTCAAATTTCACAGAACAAAACATGCCTTGTTAAAGAAGTACGTCTAACACAATTTTTATTTTGCACAAACCAAATTGGTGTGGACTCCGACAAGCTTGAATTAAATCTTGTACTGATTCTGCATACTTATGATTGTCCACAGGAAGAATGTCAATTGTGGAACTTTGTTATTCACGCGAGGTGTAATAATATTTGTGATGGATGTTATCAAAAACAACATGCTGCAGAATATGTAGATGCAGAAGCGGAATGCAATGTTGTATGCACTTCATAGTCTCTTCACTTTTGTACTGTAAGTGAGTATACACAGGTTTCTTATCAAAAGTATAAACACCTGAGGCATCTGTGACAATTGACTAACGTTCTACAGGGAGAATAAATATTGTTGCGTTTAACAATATTTTTTATTTTGTTTTTACAAGCGCCTTTCAGGCCTCCTCCATCCAACGAGACGGTATTTTACCACTAGTTAGCTTAGGAAAGGGGTTGTTGAGTGACCGCCATCCTTGTGAGGAATGGTCTATAGAAATTCAACATGCCAATAAACCGTCGTATGTTCTTTCTAGTGGTGCGCACTAGATATTTCTTGTGATAGGCTTTGCGTTCAAATCCAATGTTAAAAAACATCTTCAGAATAAGAATTGCCAAGGTACTGAACTTGATGGTCTAACTGTATATTTTCAGAATTAAAATTTTACGGGGGTTTTCTGATTTCGTCTTCCTTCATTGTTTGCATTTTTATAATATATCCGTCTATTGATAATTGAGATGAAAATAATAAATGAATGTTTGTTGTATCTGAGAAAATGTCATTCTATCTTAGCTTAAGGGAACGTTTCTATTAATTTTAAAAAAAAACTTGAACGAGCATTTCACGTAGACCACAATAGCCTCGAATCATAAAACCCGACAAAAATTTACTTGCATCCAGGCCAGTCAAAACACTCACTACACCAGACTCAACAAACATTCAATTGGATAGGCAACAAGCTGAGATGGAAAAAAGCGGCTGAACGTACGCCATCACAACTATTGCTAACAGTGACAGAATGTTCACAACAATAAAAGCATTCATCACCGCAATCCGCGCACCCAGAGCTGTTGTTCAGGGGACAGAACAAAATTGAGGATCAAGGCGAAATGAAAGACAACATTCGGGGAAAATACATTCGTTTACGTAACCGCAAACAAAGGGAAGAGTTAAACAACAATTTATTGCGCGGGTGGTGATAACTATTCTTTAAATCAAGTTTGCGAGCTTGAAGTAAACACCAATCCCATTGTATTTAACCAGTCGCCGAACCAAATAGCTAAACTACCGGCAGTTGCACG
The DNA here is from genome assembly GCA_029291075.1 of Eudiplozoon nipponicum. Taxonomy (NCBI): domain Eukaryota; kingdom Metazoa; phylum Platyhelminthes; class Monogenea; order Mazocraeidea; family Diplozoidae; genus Eudiplozoon; species Eudiplozoon nipponicum. Next base: position 43,528 of record JAQBSW010000935.1, read on the forward strand.
CACTGCCGCGTTTCGACCTTCCATGATCATCAGAATACGACGGCAAACTGACAAGCGAGGATAAAACTGCATTGCATATATATGAAAAGCAAATTTAGATATGCGCCTCTAACCTCTGGTAGTCTCGCATACATTGTACGGGACTGTAAATGTCGGCACCACAATTTCTATGAAGTCATGAACATAAGCTGTTTTTAGCTTTCGCCAAACACATATATAGACAATGCAATTAAACAATAATTGATTGTGCGGGAGGTGGTAACAATTCTTTAAATCAAATTTGCGAGCTTGAAGTAAAAATCAATACCAGTGTATTTAACTAGTCGCCGAACAACATTACAAAACTACCACCAGTCCTAACACACTGACGCGTTTCGACCTACGTAATCATCAAAAGTGTACGACGGCAAACTGACTAGCGAGGATCAAATCGCATTGAATATATATGGAAAGGAAAATTAGATATGCGGCTCTCACCTCTAGTAGTCTTTCTTACATTTTACGTTATTGGAAATGTCGGCTGCACAATTTCTACGCAGTCACGAACATTAACTGTTTGCTGCTTTCGCCCCAAATAAATATATAGGCAATATAATTTAACAATAATTGATTGCGCGGGTGGTGGTAACAATTCTTTAAATCAAGTTTGCGAGCTTCATCCTCTATAGTCTTTTTGCCATCGTACCTTGATAATGACCATGGAAGGTCGAAACGCGTCAGTGCGTTGCGCCTGACGGTAGTTTTGTTATGTTGTTCGACGACTGGTTAAATACAATTGGATTGTTGTTTACTTCAAGCTTGCAAACTTGATTTAAAGAATTGTTACCACAACCCGCGCAATCAATTATTGTTAAATTCTATTGCCTATATATTTATTTGTGGCGAAAGCTGCAAACAGTTAATGTTCGTGACTGCATAGAAATTGTGCAGCCGACATTTCCAGTCAAGTTTAATGTATGCGAGACTACTAGATTTGAGAGCCGCAAATCTAATTTTGCTTTTCATATATATGCATTACAGTTTGATCCTCGCTAGTCAGTTTGCCGTCGTACTCTGATGATGATCATGGAAGGTCGAAAGGCGTCAGTGCGTGCGACTGGCTGTAGTTTTGATATGTTCTTCGCCGACTGTTTAAATACAATGCGATATGTGTTTTCTTCACGTTTGCAAACTTGATTTAAAGAATAGTGAAGAGTTATTTAACACTAAATCTATCAATATTAGAATGATGAGATCGCAGACATATCTCTGCAATGAACGCACACAGAAAAGCTCACAAACACGTACAACTCAGCCAAAAGACAGAAAGTCAGAATAGTTGGCGCCTTCATACCGCAACTGCAATATAGCAAATTTATGGACTTAGTTATTATTTGTTAACTGTCTACTTTATTTAAATCATTCTTATCCACGTCTTTGTAGAAAACAGTTGCTTATATCAAAAACTTTTGATAATACAGGAAATGTCTTAAAAACAGGAGTTGTAAATGCATTAAATTGTGTTATTCCAGAAAAGTACATTTTAGGCAGGACAAATGACAGCATTGGTGAAAAATAAGAATTTTGGAAGACTGTGTAAAAATTGTGTAGCCGAAATTTTCAGTCACATACAGTGTATGCGAGACCACTAAACGCGAGAAACGCATTTATAATTTTTCTTTCCCCATGTATGAATTGCTGTTTGGTCTTTGCTAGACAGTTTGGAATCGTGTCCTGTCGATAATCATGGAGGGCCAAAACGCGTCAATACTTGTGACTGACGGTAGATTTGCAATAAGTACCAATAAAGTTGCGCTGAAACCACAGGCATACTTGTTTTGGATGGCACCTTACGATTGGCTGGAGTTCATTTCCGATAAGTTTGCGATATGTGGGTTATGAGCAATTGCACCAAACATGTAGAATACAAACCGCCCGGGTTGAGTTGCTTTTTGGCTTAAACTTAACATTTAAAGAAAGAGTAGACTGTTAACTTCCTCGACTTCAAGCTAGAAGTGATGTGTCGAAGCATCACAATCTCTTGCGGTGAACATTCTCAACCACAATTTTGAGCATCAAAAGTGTAAATTAGCTTGCCAAAGTTTTTCTTCTTCAGAAAATTAACGGCTTCTGTAGCGCTTACACGTTTCCCTGAATCAGCAACTGAAGCGACACTATCACACGTGCTTCCCTGGTCTAGTCCCCTCGTTGTGTTTAACGACGTTAGTTTAACAGCAGATTTTGAATACGTTTTCTTTAGCTGACTCGTCCATACAGTTTTAATGTCGTCCTGATGCATCATTTCTTCGATCCATCTATGTAATTATTCTAATTGCGCCAATAGCTCTGACAGGGATTATTTAATAATAAAAGGAATTTCTAAGTTGAGTTGATACGTTTTATTCAAGTATTTGATTAATTCTTAAACATTTTCATGGTTTGAACAGTTTTTCAGTGCCAAAGTTCATGAAAACAAGTATCATTTGCTAAAAAATCTGATTCTCTATTTGATTATTCTGCTCAACCAAAATGCTCTTCACAGACGATTTAAGGGATATTTTATTAAAACGTTTTCAGTAAATAAATAAATTTTATCTGACTTCTCGATTAATTGGTGCATATTCTTCAAATTTATGTTTGACAAGCGTAACGTTACGTAAATCTTGTATTAGGCATCAAAGAGTCATTGCTTTTTTAGTTTATCGAGATGGAGCGTCTTTAAAAGGTATACTTGCGTATATCTTTCTTTAGTTAGATGCGGCTTCATTGCTTCTTTGTCGTTATTTATACTTCATTTTTACTTTAAAAAAATATCATGACAACCATTTATAAAGCAGCAATCAAAAAGGAGACACGCATAGCAGAAGCTGTTAGTTGCAGCACACTTATTCCACAGCTAAATATACAAAAGAAGTTTTTACCCTAACTGAACATAAAGGCTAATTTTTTGCACATTTAGCGTTTGTGTTTCCCGTTGTCTGATCGTTACTGTATGAAGTATGTATTTAATCGAACACAGTGATATGTGATTTTCAATGATTATCGCACAAATTATAGGATAAAGCAGCTGAGTTGAGTTTTGACGAAGAAATGGCCTTTTTAACCGTGCTGCAAGCACCTATTCTATTATAAGTTGATGCTTCTATAAACGATTTATTTAAAAATCCACATTACAAATATAACTGTGTCAATCTATCGTCTCTCACTTATTAAAAATGAAAAGTTATGCTCCATTTAGGTTTATGGTTACTCAGTACAGATTTTAATCCCAAATTACTCGAAAATGCTTAAAACTATATTATTAGCCAATTGGTATCCGGAAATTTTGATTAAAACAAGCATTAAGTAAAAAAAAAACCAGAGCAGCGTCAAACTGAAGAATTTTTAAAATTAATTTAACATTTAAGGAGACGCACCATACTAAATATTTACTCGATGAAATAAAAATAACTCACTACTCGGAGCGTTAATTCAGAACTGTTTCTTGCTTTTAAAATAATCCGCGTACAAACATAGATGTAAATAAGCATTCTGCGAGTGTACGATTCAGTAGTTCATATTTATACACAATCAATGGTTGCTTAATGCGCTATGTAGTTGGTGCCTTATAATTTATAACGACGCGTAAAATGAAGCATATTAGGTTAAACAAAGTTAAGAAAGGTTGGCTAGATTATATCATACCTCATTTCTAGTGATTACTACGAATGGTGTGGAAGCCTTCCGAGTAAGGGCACAAATCAGCACCCAGCTGTCACAAAGACGAACTCAATGTGTACTTGTAAATGGAGATCAATCGGATCTTTGCCTAATTGATATTGTAGATTTAACATTTTGACTTGAGTAATTCCTTTTGGTCCTGTTGCAGGTAACTTATTACTAGGTACGTTGTACCCAATAAATAAATGCGTATAAGTAATTAATCCACCGCCCAAAAAACTACTACTGTGAAATGCTGTGTGTGCATGTGTGTTTCTCGCGTTTTGCTTGTATTTGCATGATTTCTACGGGTAAACCAGCGTTTTCCCCATGGATTTGCTATTTTCACTGTATCAAAGACCACATATTTCATCCGAATTGAAATTTGACTAAAATTAACACTTTAAACTGAGTTGTATGAACGTGAGTTGTGGTAAAGTTATGCTTCATTAAGCCACTCATTTCTCAATTATCATTACTAATCCATAAACTAGTCAATCTGAAAATTATAAGAAAAACATAATCCCGGTATCAACTGTGCAGTATTTAGTTTAAACTGCAATTCAGTGTTGCGAAGACTGAAATTTGATAAGGTAAACAAATTTCATGACGATCACTAGAGACTGGGCCTTGTTGTTGGTGTGATATTTTGTATGCCCTATTCGCTCACTTGATTTTGCGGGTTGAGCTTCAGTGTTTTTTTTTCTGTACAAGGTCAACCAACGTAATGTTGCTTATTAGTGGTAGTAGGAGGAAAAGGGGTGGAAAGCTAGCCGTTTAATTAATTTTTAGATTCTTCTGCTACAAAAGCAAACGAAAGCTATTTTTACGTCTGAGATTATATGCGATTGACTCCACACTGATTACATTAGCTTAAAATAGAAGGGATCGAATACGTAATGGTTGTGTCCAGAAAAAGTGAAGACCAGTTTGTGATGATAGTGTCGTATATCAGCAAACTTTATTACCTGCTAGTTCTAGTGATGTCAATATGTAGATCTGATTATCTGTTTATGAGTTAATATATTTCAATTCTTTTATTAACATTGCATTGTTCTCACGAGGCGATGGCAAACGTGTTTTTAATGTGACTAGCGTCAATAGACTTGGTAAAACAACAAATGATGAAATTAAGCATCGAACGGAGCTAGATTTCCCGTATGATGCGTTCCTCAAGAGCATATGCCAATAATTCAGAATTAACCAAGCCTCTCCACTTAACCCTGCTTTCCACTAGATTCTCGCAGGTTTTCGTTCAATGAAGTATCTCTTGGCTAGGGATGGTACGGTTCATCGTGATGAAATGGTGGATATCACGAATAATATTTTATATTTAAAATATAGCCAGTCATCCAACGGAGTCGTTTAGATATATTTTGAGCAGGATTTTTAAGTGTCCTACTACAACTGTATCCCATCCAACGCAATCGGTGTTTCATAATAAAGTTCCATGTTGACGGCACGTCATTAGTGTGAACACAGGTCGATGAGTCGTTAGAAGGGGTTTCAAGTAATCGAACACTTTTGGCTGAGCTATAATCAAACATTAGAGCTAGATCTTCCCATCAAATGTAATTTTCTGTAAATACTGGTGACTAATTCTTTCGCAGAACTTCGTATTTCTATTACTATCCAAACGTTAAATTACACTTTATCCATGTGTTTATTTTCAACTTTAGTAAAGTTAGTGATGTTGATTTAAGACTGTCGTGGTTTATTTATATTCTTTGAAAAATTTCCATGTCTGGAAATTCGGCTAGAATTATTTTTCTTGTCGAGCATTTACTTCCCCTGGCAGATAGAGCAATTTCAGTTGATACCCAATACATTCGCTGCGGGAATTTCGCCAAGATAACTGCTCCTGTGTGTAGCTGTATCATTGGTGCGGAATTTGTCAAACGTATTCTTGGTTGTTACACATGGCTGGTCTAACCATCAGTTAATGTCAAATAGGTGCGTTAATAATGCTTGGCAAACCATTTTCCCCATTAATCGTTGTTAATTGGTTATTCAGTTATTTTAGTATAATAGTGTTTTTGTTTCATTTTACATTTTTAGTGACATGGCAGAGGTATTTTCCATTATCGCAGATCTAGACATATCGAAATCTAAGTTCCTAGTCTTTTTATTAAAAAATCCTGAAATTTAAAAACTGAGTTTACCATTTAATGTCAATCTTTTAAAATGATAGAATAAAATGTTCGACAGTTATCACCGTATGCAGGTAAATAATGCGTAAAATTCTTTGAAGTTATAATATTTAAAGTTTAAAAAATTCAAGAATCTAATGGGAAACATGACCTGTATTGCATGGGCCCTTCTGGAACCCGTGATACGCTAGACCTTGTTAATCTATTGTGTGTGCATGTTCACTACTTTTTATTTGTATCAACTCAACTGCTACTTATTTCGCGATATAGTTTCCTATTTTTCTTTTAAAGTCTAATTTATTATGTTGGTAAATTTGATGTCACATTCCTTTTGTAGCTGAGAATGTACCGAAGATATTTTAATTGTTCGATATGATAAGGTGGCGTGGTTTGTCAATTATCTCGTGTTGCGGTATTCAGTTAAAGACTGTCGCCTCTCTTGTGGAACCTTTTTAAAGCTCCTACATAAGTGAGAGTACCTATCTGTTCTAGTTAGCTTTCAAAAAAGCTGATTTCGTTAATATTACAAATATATACTGAATCATTTCTCGTTCGCTATCTTGTTAAACTTAAAAGCCGACACATTTTACTTTCATATTCCATGGTGATTGGCGTGTCAATACATTAAAATCTCCACCGAAGTCAATCGGGATTCCTACGCTTCTAGAATTTTTTATTTATTTAGGCCGTTTAAGAATTATTAACAAAGAAAGATAGATTTTAAGGAATTTTGTGCTCGGTGTTTTGGTTCGTCGATTAAGCCCAAGAATGATCTATCCCATGACTCATGGAATATGAGTTCTCCTGCTTTACCAGTAAGTTGATTCTTTATGGTTCACGAAATGCACAAGCGCGAGTTCCACATTGCTTGCCCCGCGGTGGCCATGGATACTACGTAATCTTCACAGTGTGCCTAAGTAAGTCTCATACGCAAGAATAGGCAATTCTTCTTCTCAATTTTTCCGAGTGAAGCAGAAAACGAATTCATTATTTATGCGCTTCAACTCGCGTTTAGTGTGTTATATATATATATATATATATATATATATATATATATATATATATATATATATATATTGATATAAACAAAGTATTGTATAAGGTAGAAAAGTAGATTCGTCCGGTAGATCGGTTTCGACATTATTAGGAACTCGTCAAACACTGTCCAGACTGTTGCCGTGGTCGGGGCATGAACCAAGAAACTAGCTTCGATGTCTGGGACTATCCAATGCGCCGCACTGTCGCATTCTACAAACGCTTTTCAGTTATCTATTAATTTATCTTTTTGGTTATTTTTCCTCTGTGTAGAACCTATGTGGTATCTCTTTCAATCCACAGATCTAAATAACCACCCCCAATCTGCTACTATAGAACCGAAAACTGGGAAGTGTTAATGAGTTCGAGATTTATAAAATTAAACAATTATCGATTGCGCTGGTTGTGACAACTATTATTTAAATCAGTGCTGCGAGCTCGGGATAAACACCGGTCTTCTGGATAAATTGTCTTTGCTACCTTGTACAAAACTTAGTTTATACTGAAAAAAATATATATATAATGGGATTCGGATTTAATTTATTTTATTTATTTATTTATTTAATTTTTATTACCAAAAATGCAAGCACTACTATTTTTTGACGTCGATATACATGTCACTATACTAGTACTTCCCTAAAGATAAAAATAATGACTATAGGATGTTAGTCACAGCATAAGGTAATCGAAGCAAATAACCTAGATACGATTGGAGTCAAGCTTATATCACGACGAATATTTCACAAATTACGAATTTGATTTTAAGACAAGTATGTCTGCGTCACTCAAAGCAACTGGCGCGATCTCCTCATTACGTATAGTACGAAAGAATTCAGTTAACGCCCCACAAATTAAATCGCCATCTTCCCTAAATTAGGTCCGGCGCAAATTATCACGAACAGCAGCTTTGTGATGTTTATGAAATAAGATAGCATTCCGTATTTCTAACTTGAGTTGAGTATTCCAATTTGTTGATACAGGCATACTAACGGTGATCGGAACTGATCCATTTGCCCAGGAAAATTGATCTTTGAAGTGCTCAATTCACCTATCAAGACGGTGCATTCTACCTGTTATCAGATTGTGATAGAAATTATTCATTGTTTTACTAACGTTTAATTTTCTCAGATCTGTTGTACGAATATGTTGGAACAAACATCGGATTTTATCTGACGCAAATGATACTTTAATCTCTTTCGCATTTCTATGCAAAATGATTCAATAATATCTTTTAGACCATGATTAAGCTCTACGAGAATTTAAGCCTAGCAAGCACAACTTTGACGCCTAGTTTGGATAATCTCCACCAACTTTTTATAGATCTAATGACTAAATGTAAGGGAGTTTACAATTCCATACACAGTAATACCTGCCTAAGTATATTCTATCTTCGTCCAGAGTAAATTCGAATTTTCACCATCAGGACCAGTTAACATCTATTTTAGAATAGATTCACATTTTAGTTGGAAAGACGACTATTCCAGTTTGCTAACATCTATTTAATGTTAACTCTTATTTAGTTTTCCAAAAGAATTAAGTTCAAATTTACAACGTATACGTGCATGATCCAAGCCGACGTGTGTGTTCCAAAATGAGCAATCGACCTTGATTCAACCACGCAATCTATAACTAATTTCCACTTGATCTATTTAAGTTCATAATCGTCCGTGGGCTGGAAGTCACCATGTGGCACAACGCTTTACACTACATCCGAAGTTTATGCTGTTCCAATAAAATCTATAGTGCGCGCAACTATCTAACCATCGTTCAGCATTATTGTTGTGCATTCAGCTTATAGGTTTCTTGCTAAAAGGCAATCAATTCTGCTTATATGGACCACCATACAAATTATTGTACCGTTTTCCCTTCCTATCGTACCAGGGCCCATTTTACATAGTCAGAGCTCTATGTGGTGCGGATATCGGTTTGCTATTTTCAATCGCTTCACTGTCTTGGCACGTGGAATCAATATCTTATTTTTTGAAGACTTTGATAGTGGCGATGCACAAACAGCAGAATTTATACGAAGTACATCAGTTGCAGCATTATAGATATCTGTTCGATGGTGAATGGCCATATCGTAATAATCGGGTTCTTTAATAGCACTTTGAATCCGCTTCTTTTTAATACCTAGTGCTCTATGATTGGTAAAGATATTTATGTATCTACCGATGAAAATCGATATATACTTTCGTAAGGTCTACTGCATAGCTTGTAGTTCTTTTCCTGTGATAGCATAATTTTGCTCCGTTTTCGTGATAATACGACCTACATATTTTGCTTGGTGTCTGTCGGCTTTTAATGCGGCATCTTTGACTACGTCTTTAGCGTTTCTTACAAGTGATATGCGTTCTACCGAGGAAGTAAAAAATGGCGCAATCAATTTCCCCTTACATCGGACAAACGCTGCTTGGGCCTCATTGACATGATATTTTATCACTAGTCAGGTAGATAATAGTTATTAAGCAATCGCCTTCTTCGTGAGATAAGGCTTATAGAAATTTATTGTGCCAACGTACAGGCAAAATTGTTTCGTTCTGATAGACACCGAATAATCATTGTTAGGCAGCACGTTCGAATCTAATGACATACATACATCTGCTGAAACTGACCGGCTTAAGAACGGTATTTGGTGACCTATCTGCATCATTTAAGGCTTAAAATGTAAACGCCAGTCTACGGCTTTGGACAGCATCTTCTGCAGTCAAGCGCGCAAGTTTTGTTAGTTATTTATATAAACAATAACATCGTCAACGTACGCTGCAATACAGAGAAAATCGGATAGGATGGAGCCTATTATTCATTGGAACACTTTAGATGCGTTCTCTATACTAAATGGTGACCGATTTAATTAGAAATGAATTTGGGACAGCAATTTGTTGAAAGCCCTGCTTTAAGCCGAGTACAGCAAACCACGTGCTACCTGCAAGCTGCAGGTACATACCATTCACGGTAGGCGTGGAATATTTGTTTGGATTGGTCACTGTGTTTAATTGCCGATGATTGGTCGCAGATCTTAGTGAAACATCTTTCTTTGTAATATATGCCTAGGAGCTCAAAACACAGATGAGGATGGCTCTAAAACATTGGAGTTTAGAGCAGCCGCCGGTAGTCTCATTGTACCTACACCATATATTCTTTGTGTTGGGTATTCCTCATTGGCAGGAGACTTGCCTCGTATTGCACCGGAGTGCTGGATGTAGGCTGTATGAGACTCAAGCCCAGAATGACATTTACGTTTATTCTTACGATCAATTGTGCTTACCGTTTTTTCGTACAAAGTCTAAGCTCAAAAACGATCTTTAGTTTATGCAACTATAAAATGCGTAAGGTAGATATCATCATTCATTAACAAGTTAGTTCACCATTCACCCACAGCCACCATCGTCGTGCCAGAGCCTGACATAATAATTTGTTCGTAATACGTGCCTTTTTAATGACAAAAACATTGTCAACACAGAAACATCCGTTCCAGTATCCAATATATTATTCATATATAATAAGTTGAAGGGTTCTAAAAATTTAACTTAAATATGAATACAAACTTGTTTAATAGTTTTCAAACTTCATTTCTCTCGCGAGTTATCTGATTCTGAAAGGGCTATAGGGTGCTATGTGGATCCTTTTCGGTAAACCAATCATTCTGAGCACCAGCAGGTCTGATTCTGGACGGCTCATTGTCTATTAATTTTCGTGTGATGAAAGATTCTTTTGCCACATTGGAATGCTCATTCTCTTGGAGAACTGTACAGACTTTGATTCCCAGAAATCAATTTAGTTGTCATAGCTTCATTCATTGTTTTTTATGTCTTAACTTATTGCGATGTTTTTGGGTCGCTTATTGCTACGGCCACTCACGGATTCACTTTATATGACATGAAGAATTACCAGTGGAAGAGTCGTTTCTGCACACTTTTGGTCTAGTTTTAATCTGCTGTTTTGTTGATCCCAAATGGATAACCTGCATTGCCGAAGTTTGTAGAAATTGATTTTCTTCTTCCAGACCATCAGACGTACTCGGCCATGCCTGGTGGGTCTTAGTGTCTCTTATTGTACTCACTCGTTTGAGATTGGACTTTATTTGGACTATTTCAGTGTTATCAATAATCATTTCATCAAGACGAGACTTAACTTTTTCAAAATCTTCAGTTAATTTATTCATCAGTCTTGATAACGACTGAACCAGTTTTTCTAAGGAATATTAAGAAGACATATTTCTGCTTGAAAAGCGTTTGATTTATTGGTACAATTATATACTGGACTTTGCTCGTATAAAGCACGTCCTTTCTGTAAAACGAAATAGTTTAATACATCCTTATTCATCAGCTATTTCTGAAGTTCGGCTTCTACATCCAGCATTCCCTTGGTGCTTTTTTGTTTTGAATCTCGCGCTTATGCTGGGTATTCTCTCGCATTCTCGTCAGCTTTTAATGGAGCTATAGATGCGTTTTTGGCATCAAGGGTTTCCCTAGCAACAGACGGGTTGTAAGCGGACCATTAATGGAGAAAATTGAGGGAATGGCTGGTAATTATGGAAAGGCCTAACTTTTCTAAAAATACGAAAACCAGAAACTTTAACTGGCGAATGTGTAAATTTATTGTCATGAACTAAGCCGACTTCTATAAAATGCATATATATGTGCATATATATATATATATATATATATATATATATATATATGGATTTGCTAAGGTTGTATCATATATGCCATATTCATTACCGATGTAGGTTAATGGTGGGTGAGTAAATCTAAGTGGCATTTGATACCATTTGGCTTTATTGAACATTATACTTACTTAGACTCAGAGTTCCATCTGCCTGAGGATAATGTGTACATTTGTTTCTCGCGGAAATTAGTTTGCCTGTGTGTTTATTTCTGTTGTGCATTGCCCGATTTTGCGTATTTGGTGAAAATCATACTGCTTCGTTTTTGCCTAGCCGATATTCTTTCCACGCTTTACGGTACATTTGTTTTACCTGTTTTTCTACCGTTTGGCCTATTTCGTTGCTTATGTTACATTTGGTGACGCTTGTATAGATGGGGTTTATAATACAATTTTGTGTTAATGGCATGTTTGAAATTTTTAGCAAGAATTCTTGTTGATCGATGTAGATTGCTTCATAAATGGTTGAGAATATTATAATCCTCGCCTTGTGAAGATTTAAAAGATTGATTTGCTTATGTGGTATCCTGTTTGAGATGAATGTTCATTAACAGCTGATTTAGCGGATGGTGTCACTCATCTCTTTCTTAAATTCTGCTTTATCTTTTCTCTCCCGATACATTGCTACCACATAGACATTTTGTCATATAACTCGACAACAAAAATCATATGCATACATTTTCCATAACTGTTATATAATTAAAGGAACATTGGTTGTGCGGTCGGTGACAACAATTAAATTCAATCAAAGTTACGGCAGGTTGGCTCAGTGGTTAGAGCACCAGATTCCGAGGCAGACGTGTCCAGGTTCGAGCCCTGTTCGCGGAAAATGCAAAATAGTACGTAATGAGTTCTAAATAAGGAGGAAACCGGTCTACTGGATGAATTGTCCTTTCCATACTATACAATATTTAGCTTATACTGACAAATGTACGTACAAAATGGATCAGGCGTTAATATCAAAATTTCAACCTTGATTATATGTAATTTGGCGTAACGCACTTCTTTTAAATCATTTAAATCACACATGGAACAAATAATACAACCTGCACAATCATTTTTAATTCTTTAGCAAACCGTGTATAAAATACATGTACTAAATACAACGTTTGTGTAATTTAGTTTGATCAGAATTGTTTGCTTAAAACATGAAAAATTTAATCTCATTCTATCTATTTAATTTGTTTCTCCGATAGAAAATCTATCTAATATATATATATATATATATATATATATATATATATATATATATATATATATAAACATAAAGAGAGTGTGAAAAAGGAAACCAATCAATTGCGTGCGTTACCTCCAGTTCAAGCTCATTCTTGAACATGCATATATATATATATATATATATATATATATATATATATATATATATATATATATGGCGATATCTGCAAAACTTAATGCTCGTGATTTCATAGAAATTATGCAGCCGACATTTCCAGTCAAGTACAATATACGCGAGGCCACTAGATATGGGAGCCGCATATCTAGTTTTGTTTTCCTTATATATGTATTGCGGTTTGGTCCTCATTAGTTAGTTTGCCGTCGTGCTCTGATGTTGATTATGGAAGTTTGATAAGCGTCAGTACGCGTGACTGACGGTAGTTTAGCTCTAATGTGCAACTGGTTAGATAAAATGGGTTTTATATTTATATCAAGATCACAAATTTTATTTTTTTTAAATATAATTAAATGCATTTTAATATATTTCTTGCAGTTTTATTTGCATACTTATTTTTCTGTACTATACTGCATCATTAATTAAATTATTGATCTACATTTCTTTTTTTAAATAATCAGGTTTCAATTAGGAGCATTTACTAACAATAGAGAATGTAGATAGTTTTTTTTGCAAATTTATCTTATGCGATAGAGAAATGTGTGTTTATAGATCTTACATAATGTGTATATACTGTGTATGCAAGAATCAAATTTTGTACCCCAAGTCCACTTATATACTTCTGTAAAAATTGAAATCTGATGCAAAAATAGTGCGTCTAGTAACGACTTAACGTATCAAAGATTCTGTTTATATTGTCTTTCAAATTGTCTTAAGTTAAAGATTCAAAGTAAAACATTTGTTACCCTCGGAACAATTAATACGCTGAATTATGTAAATTAAGTTTACTAGGCGCATATGTTGGTTAATCATATATATTCGAGATCATTTGGTTTAATGTGGTGCTGTTTTATATTCTTAGAGCACACGTGTGAACCACACCCATATAATTTCATTAATGCGCGAGGACTGATGATTTTCAATTAAAGTACAGTTCAGTTCCGTAGCAAATTTGAAGCAACTGACAGGGTATGAATTTAAACGAAGTGTAAGTTTATTTTAAAATTATTTAAATTAAAAATCCGCTAACTGCAATTAACTTACGTTTAGGGGCTTTGGATTTAAAAAAAAATATTCTCTGGTTTGCTACAAGACAAGCAAAAGGAACATGCACAGACATGTTTGCCAAATTAAAGATATGAGGTTTGCAATGAAAAGATCAATTTAGATCACAAGCGCTTCAACATTTGGTTGGGTTTATAGCTTATTACATTTTATGTGAAACTTGGCAGTTTCGTTAAAACGAAAATAACGGCAAACATATAATTTGTTTTTGAGCAATGCAAACTGTTAGAATACAATGAATAATTACATGATTTCAATTAACGAATGTATATACAGAGCCTTCATATTACTGTACTTTCCTCAGTGAAATAAATAGTTTATGTTCTCTGTATATTTGCCCTGCAGTGACGTATAACGTTGCAATGTGGAAATATATGATATATTTTAAGAGTTTTAATAATTTTGTGAGTAAAATAACAATTGATTAACTTGTTTTTAAAAGCATGAACGCGTGTTCACAAAAAGGTAAATGCAGAATTATCAGATAAACGAACATTAGTTGCGCGGGCGGTGATAACAATTACTATAATCAAGGTTGCGATCTTGATATAACCATTAATTACTTACATATGCCAGTATAAACTAAGAATTGTATAGTGTAGAAAAGGCAATTCATCCAGTAGACCGGTTTCGTCCTTATTGGGAACTCATCATGTACTGGCCAGAATTTGCCGCGGACAGGGTTCGAACCTGGGCACGTCTGCTTCGGAATCTGGTGCTCTAACCACTGAGCCACCCTGCCGCACACTACACACAATTTTCAGTTATATACTAACTAATGTAACTTGGTTAGTCTATTTTTCCTTTAGGTGGAGCTCATATGGCATCCATTTAGACCCAAAGTTCCAACTAACCATCCCCAATCTGTCATTACTGAACAGACACCACACTACATGAGGAAGTGGTATTGAAATGAACATTTATATAATTAAACAAACATTGGTTGCGCGGTCGGTGATAACAATTACTATAATCAAGTTTGCGATCTTGATATAAGCACCTGACTCATGATATTGATAAACTTAATCTATCTACCTATCTACATATTTTTCCCTATTTGCATGTAATGCTCGTGTGCCTGGACGTATGGGATGAGTTGTGTGACTCTGAACAAATTAGTCATGCAGTCCGTTCCTAAACAAAACTGTCAAGTCGATTAACGAAATGCTACCCAGTAAAAATGAAACGGGTGCATTTGCTATTTTTTGTTTCTCAGGCAATACCAACAGAATATACTAATATAATATATATATTATATATATATATATAATATATATATATATATATATATATATATATATATAATGTCCATTGCCTTCGAATATTACACAGTATATTTCTAATTAGGAAGAAAAAACATTAATAACAAAGTGGATAAAGGCCATTTATTTCGAGATTACTAAACTTCGCTTTACAATCTTTCATTTATATACATCCTGGGTTTTCATTTGATTATGTGGGTGGCAACAAATCTGACTCGGTTTTACTTCTATTTCTTGTTTAGGCTGATTGGTAAGTGTATATGCGTTTGTGTCTGTGTGTATGTGTGCCTGTTTGCATGTAAAGTTCTTTCTCGCTGTATTACAAAGTGATGTCTGAGATCTGGTCATTATTGTATTGATGGCTTAAGAGTTAACCATCTGTTCTCGTTATTGGCTTTTGCGTGTACGATTTTTGATTTTCCGAGTGTTGTCTTTCGTTTCACCTTTTTGCGCAATTTTGTTTTCTTCACTTGGCAACAACGCGGGTGCGGATTGCAGTGTTGAATGCTCATATTGTTTCGAAATTTCTGTCACCGTATGTGCATCTGTTTTTTCCTCTTCAGTTTGTTGCCAATCCGATCGAATGTTTGTTGAGTCTGGTCGAGGGCGTGTTCGGTCTTTTCTGGATACTAGTATATTTTTGTTGAATTTTGTTATTCGTGGCCAGTCTATCATGTTGATGAAACTTTTGAATATTTAGGCCAGGTTTTTGTTGTTTTATATAAAGGGCTTCATAAATATATAATAATTTTTTAGATTTTGCTTTATGGAGATCATATATTGGTAACGGGGCACCAAGTCAATTTGATCAATTTCTCAATTCTAAGGAATTTATACAAAATTGACTCTACTACTGCTTAAATATACATACAGAAGGATGATTTCATTGTCTCACTATCCCACATTTTTTACCAAAAGTATAGTAGGTTTTGGGCATTGCGCTGGCTCCTACCAATGAACCGTCAGAAAGGACGAAACAAACGTGCAAATGAGATCATATATTTACTTCTTTCTGATTTTTGTAAGTGCTTCTAGTGCTATTTTAATTAATCAATTACTACATTTGCAACGCCAAATCCAAAATTGCATATATTAGTTTATCGCAAAATTAAAATATAACTATTATATTTTATTGAATGATGTCAATATTGCCACGACACATGATGACTGATATCGATCGAAATCAGAGTACAAGACTTTGGTAGAGAATCAGGTTTTAATAAATGGTTTTGTTCTATTTTTTGTGAAATTTAGCCTATTTTATAACTCCTAGTGTTAATACACTTGACAGGAATTGTAAATATTAGATTTAAGGAGTTGACTTTGAATTCACATTGTCGAAGACATTATATGAAGTTAACACCATTACTACTCGAATAAAATTTCGTATATGAGATTGTTCTGTCCAATTGTCCCCCATTCTTTGACCAAATATATGTTGGGTATAGGACGTAGTACAGGCTCCCATTGATTAATCGCAGGTAATCGCGAAACATTAAATTATACCTTTTGTTAATTCTCAATTTAGAATATAATTCTGATTTTATTGCAACTAATTTGTTACTAGGTTTGTAACGCCTAATGCATGATTTAATAATTACATAAGCCTTGTTTTCTACAAAGACTGATATTTACCTTTCATAGTTTCTGTTCCTCATATTTCGGCTTCCAGGTTCGGCAATCATTTTCAAGGTCCACTCAAAACAAGAATTTTACACAACTAATGAAGGCAATAAAATAAGTACAAATTTCGTTAATTTTTTTCATTTATACGTAATGCTATATATCTCGTAACCATTACTGGGATTTCATTAGATAAACATACGTCAATTATTTGTGTATGTGTCTGTCTATTGCAGCGTAACAGTCCAGTAAATTTAATTGCATTCACACCAATGTTCATCCAAGTGAAACTACTGTGGTACCATAAAAATTACTGGTTTTTCACTTGATAAACATCTATCATGAATGGGTGCGTGTTTGTAAAATCGACGCCTTCAGATAAGCATAATTACATGCACCTATAAGTTAATCTAAGTGAAACTACAGTGATTTAATCCCTTTGCCAGTAAGCTGCATCTTCTAAATAGTTTTCTAATTATGTGAATGTGTAAACCTGCAATAGTGAAGCTAACATCATATAAAGTCTACGACAATGCGATTTCAACGCTAACTCACACTATATAATATATATACCGAGTCTGTAAAGGATACTAACACTATGGCTATTGTGTTAGTAACCGATACCAAAATTATTGTACCGAAAAGGTACATGGTACTAACACTATGGTTTCCGAGTCAGTACATGATACCAACCTGATGGATATAAATTTATGCTAAAGTTCACCGAAATTGAGAATTACAACAATTTCTGAACACCTGTTACTCCAGTAAATCCATACACTCTGGCCTTGATCGATATCAGTTATCACATTTCGCGGTAAGCATGACATCATTCAATTCAATATATTACAGTTAAATACTGTTTGTTGCGAAGAGCTAATATATATGCAAGTATGTATTAGGTGTTGCGAACCTGGTAACAAATTAGTTCTGTTGTGACCAGAAGGATAAACCAAAGGCAGCATGAACGGAAAGCATAATCTCATGCATTACTAGGTTCGCAACACCTACTACATACTTGCATATATATTAGTTCTCCGCAACAAACAGTATTTAACTGTTATATATTGAATTGTATGATGTCATGCTTACCGCGAAATGTGATAACTGATATCGATCAAGGCTAGAATGTATGGATTTACTGGAGTAACAGGTGTTCAGAAATAGTTGTAATTCTCAATTTCGGTGAACTATAGCATACATTGATATCCATCATGTTAGTACCATGTACATTTTCGGTACTATAATGTTGGTATCGGTTACTGACACAATAGCCATAGTGTTAGTATCCTTTACAGACTCGGTATATATATTATATAGTGTGAGTTAGCGTTGAAGTCGCATTGTCGAAGACTTTATATGATGTTAGCTTCACTACTGCAGGTTTACACATTCGTCTAGGAGATTGTACCGTCCTATTATCCCACATTCTTAACCCAAATATATAGTGGTTAAAGGGCGTAATACCGGCTCCTACTGATGAGTCGCCAGTAAGCACGAAACGAATGTGCATGAGATTATACTTTCCGTTCATGCTGTCTTTGGTTTATCCTTCTAGTCACAACTGAACTAATTTGTTACTAGGTTCGCAACAGCTAATACGTACTTGCAAGTGTTCATCTTAATTCAAAATTCATATTCTTTTAGAGGAACAGGTCTCCAGTCCTGCAAAATGCCATCTCTGCTTCCTACTATTTTTAATAGCTGTGTTTTAACTCAAGCCTAGTGATTATTCTACCCCTGTTTATATTATTATATCACCCCATGATTTAGTTCCTATGAATTTCTAATCGAATCTTGTCGATCTGTTTCGACCAAATATGAGTACATGTCAACAACTATCCCAGTTAATGTTATGCTCCATTTCTACTGCATGGCGAAATAGGTCTGATCTATTAATATTTCCATATTCAAATGTAGTTGTATGCTCTTTTCATTCCTTAATAATACACATAGTTTCACTCACATACGTGAGGTTACCCTACTTGTATTTAATTCGATATGCTCTTGGTGTATCTAACGATTAAAATTTCTTCTTTTTATGAGAACATACGCGTGTAGGCAAATACATTTAATCGAATGCTTTTCAATTATACGCAGGATAAGCATAGAAATACATAAATTGACCAACGGTTAGCAGAAAATGTAATACATAATGTAGAATTTTTAGTTTAGCTATGTGTGTTTATTTGTCCCATCAATTAATATATACTTTGTGCATTGAAGCATAAATTTATTATAAGACAGAATTATAAAGCACAGTTAAATAGGCCATTTCATTGCTAGATCTCAACTGATCTGCAATATTTCGTACTTTATAAGGAAAATTGAGAGGATATAAACGAATTTACGCTGAATAGCAAGCATATACTATACGACAAAGAATAGGAAACTCAAAATGCTTATAGAGGAGAACACGCGCATACATACACAAAAAAAAGTTTCATATACCAAGATTCTTCGGCTTATTTATCTGCAGTGTAAGTACGGTGAAGCTAATTACCTTTGAAATGTACATCTCATTTTGACGTCATACTTTGTAAAACACCTGGTATTCTGACCGATTTGGAGAGTGATTTTTTTATAATAAAACTTCCCTGTTCATTGCACAGAAAAACATGAAGTTTAAACAAAAATAGCAAGCAAAGATGCTTAGCATAACTGATTGAGATATATGTTAGTATACCTGTTAAAGAGGACGCTCCATTCGAAATATTTATTCAACCCATTAGAAAAACACTGAATACTCCTTTGATGATTGCCTATAAGACGAAACTCTTGTTAATCATAAATGAAAAGATACGCTAATTGTAATGGAACGGCCTAATGTTGTTTATTTAAATATGCAATAGCTGATCAGTGAGATATTTATTTCGAATTGTCCGATCACTGAAGAAGCGACTCTAAGAAGACTGTTGACAAGCACAGCTAGCAAAGTAGATACATTTTCTGCTATAGTTAAACAAATTGACCAGAAAAATCACATCGAAAACCGAGCGGATTTCAAGGTGGATTTCAGAGCAAGAAACGGAAAGGCTATACGTATTTAGATACTGTTTGTAGCGGAGAACTAATATATATGCAACTGTTTATTAGGTGTTGTGCACATAGTAATAAATTAGTTCAAATATGACCAGAAGGATAAACCAGCTCTTACTGATGAGTCGCCGGTAAGCACGAAACGAATTTGCACGAGATTATACTTTCCGTTCATGTTGCCTTTGGTTTGTCCTTCTGGCTATATTTGAACTAATTTGTTACTATGTGTGCAACACCTAATAAACAAGTCTATACGTATATTGGAAAAAACTGGTTGCGAGATCCTTTCTGCGCCATTAAATAAACAAAAGAAATATGTCCATATGCTGTTAAATTTCTTTGTTTACTTGTATTCCTCTGCATGTGCTTTTTTTCTTCCCGTTCGCTGTTGTAAAATGAAATCATTTAATCCATCTAACGCCCTGCTGAAATACAAAATATTGCAGGCGAGTAGAGATCTGGCGAGCAGAAAATGGACTTATTTAGCTGTTCTGAATAAACATTATTTATGAACTTGTTATGCTTCAATACATAAAATATTAATCAATTTAATTTACTAACTTTATATTCAAAAGATAAAATGGGGTATGACAAGTACTACGTTAAGTGATCAAAACAAGAACACATGTAGGAAGGCAATTAAAGAAATCGTGAAGTAGTAGAATAAAATTATTTAGTATTTATATTTTATTCAAATTTTATCATCCGTTTCCAATATGGATTTGGATTCTAAAATCTATAATAATATGTATCTTGAGAATATGCGGTTCGAAAAGTAGAGATACGAAGTTTACAATAACTAAATATATATTTAAAATTATAGATCGTTTTTCGAAACTAATAGAAACAGTGGAAGAAGACGTCATGTATAGATTCAATTCGGCCCTCAATAAGATAAACCCAGATGAAACCAAATTAGATAGTAAGTTGATATTTGCAACAATTTCTTTAGTAGCGATGTATAAAATTATGACCCTTCTGAAACAACCACGTACATTAGGCTGTCTACTTCAAAAACGAATGGCGTGACTCGCACAATTAGAGATTTCATATGTTAACGATATTCATTGTCCGGTCTGTAATCGATTGCAGGTGGTATAAACCATGTGAGTGGTTAAATTTAGAAAACGAAAAGATGAGAAAAGCTTTAATTATCGTTGCATTCAAAAAATCATATCTGACATGTCATTCATTAAAAACAGGCCATAAAATCAACTGGAATGGAGGTAAACGGATAGTGTATAGCCAATGTAAAAGTTTAAAAATATCGCGCAGATAGTCGATCAGAAAAAGTAAGAAAAAATATAAAACATACTACGTTAGTTTAAATAATCATTAGGTTAAATACGTTAAATAGTGATAGCGAGAAACAGTTTTCTATCCCACTAAAATAATTAAATGACACAAATTTTAAAAATTTAGTTTATTTTGGTAATTTGTTTACATCTGTATATAAAATGTGTTTATCTTGCGTCCATTGATATTTTTAACAAACATTAGTAGCTTTCTGTCATTCCGCTTACGTTAAATTTTCTGTCAATATTTTATTGGTTTTTATTAAAATATAAGAAGATCATACTTTTTTAAATTCTCTATATACTACCATGTTTTGATTTCATTGATTGCATTCTTACTAATGTTCATGAATTTTGACATTTCCACATATCTTATTTAATATTTGTATTTTTAATTAGGTATATATATATATATATATATATATATATATATATATATATATATATATATATATATATATATATTCGCTTGGTAACAACGCTAATGTTGATTGCAATGTTAAACGCTCACATTGTTTGGAGACTTCTGTCATCGTATGCGCCTCTGTTATTTCCACTTCACATTGTTGCCAATCCGATTGTACGTTTGTTGATTCTAGTAGAGGGCCTAATGGTTCTTGGCTGGATACTAGTAGATTGTTGTTGAATTTTGTTATTCTTGGCCAGTCGATAAGGATATCATGTTGATGAAACTTTTGAATGTTAAGGTCAGGTGCTTGTTGTTTTATGTAAAGTGCTTCGTAGATAAATAATAATTTTTCGGATTTTGCTTTATGTAAAATTGTGAAATTGGTCGAATTGACAGGGTGCCCCGTTGCCAATATATGATCGGAAATAGCTGATTTTCCTGACGGTGGCAAGCCTTTGTTAATCAATTTCTGTGGCAAATGTTGCTGGATTCTGCTTATCAATTGCTTCTTCGTACGTCCGATATATGTGCTACCGCACATACATGAGAATTTGTAGACTATGAATGATTTGGAGAGAATTGGCAATTGATCTTTGGCATCCAACCTCATGATTCTCTGTGTACTGAATGTCATATTAACTTTAACACTGGGAAAGTTGTCCTTAGTTATTCTATTCAGCCGCCGTGCAATTATTGAGGCTGGTATGTCGCCTCTAAATGGTAAGTTCAGGAAAACCTGCTTGCCGGTATCCTCTCTAGTACGAATCTGCCGTGGTCTGATGTTGACATCAATGAACCGCTCTGGGTAGTTGTTCATTAGCAAAATTTTCCTCAGGTAGCCCAGTTCTTCCTCAATCTTGTGTTCAGAGCAGATCTTCCTGATTCTGTTTGCTAGGTTGTTTACTAAGTTTCTTTTGTGGGATTTTGGCACACTACTGTTGTAATGAATGTATTGTCCGGTGAAAGTAGATTTTCTATGTATGGCCAGTGTCAAATCTCCGTTTGCTTCTCGAGTGAGTTTGATGTCAAGGAATGGGAAACTGTCGTCTTTCTCTACCTCGAGAGTGAATTTGATGTCTGGATCGACTCCATTTGCTTGTTTGAGGATTTCGGAAGGGTCTGCTTCCTCTGAGATGAACAACAAGATATCATCTACATACCTTTTGTAGAGTGTGCACTGGTCAATTATACCTTTTAGGTTCGTTTTTTCCAGGTGATACATGTATACATCTGCCAGGAGGGGTGCGATGCAACTTCCCATAGCTACACCATTGATCTGACGGTAGTATATCCCTTCGAAAGTAAATTGCACGTTTTTAGTACATGCTAATATGAGGTCTTTGATGTCATTGGTGTCTATAGGGAAGTCAAAAAACTCATTTTTGATGAGGTCACACAAGATCTCCGTTGTCTTATCCAGTGGTATGTTTGTAAATAAGGATGAGACGTCAAGCGAGACCATTTTATTTATACATACATATATATATATATATATATATATATATATATATATATATGTATATATATCTATTGCATCGTTTCCTTAACTTTTGTCAGTTTCTGTATTTAGTTATTTATGCTATCTGGATTTATTTGTAGGTTTCTAATTTGTGATCATTTTGCCAACACATTTTATTTCGAATCACTTATTTATAGAGCTTAGTAAAACATACTATTTGGTTAAATGATCATTGGTTGCGTGGGTGGCGATAAAAGCTATTTAAATCAAGTTTGCGAGCTTGATAAAAACATCAATCTCATTAGGTATATTTTTTCACTATAAACTAAGCATTGTATTATGTAGAAAAGGCAATTCAACAAGTAGACCGGTTTCGTCCTAATTGGAAACTCTTCAATTACTGTCCAGAGTTTGCCGCGGACAGCGTGTTGCAATAGCCACCTTTGAGACCGAGTACGCACCAAGGGTCCTATCAAGAGCTGGTATGAATTCAACAGGAAGTCTGTGCAAAAGCGCACGTTATATAACGAAGCAGTCAGCACAATGATGGAAGCAGCCTTCGAGCCGCAGAAGTGAACATAAATAATAAATATTTGTATTTTGTTTTACTAAATGGATGCGCTTTATACGAGCAAAATCCTATAAATAATTGATTAAAAATAAAGCATTTTGTTAAGTTAAACAATATGGATTCTGACGGATTGGAAAACATAGTAAGATGATTAACTGCACAAATGAACACCTTGACTGCGGAGATAGAGATAATTAAGTCTCGGCTGGATGACACACTATAATAAATTCTGAGGGAATCCGCATAAACGACCCAACCAATATAGATGAAGTCAACAATGGCGACCGCGCCCAAGAGGAAGCAGACAGAAATATGCCGGTGTTTTCATCCGAATCGACGAGTTTTTTCCGACCGTCATCAGAATTTAAGCCAATGCTTGCACCTTTGGATGTGGAAAGGCCACAGTTGTGGTTCGAAAAATTTGAAGCCTCAGTTCGAGCACAAGAATTTTCAT
Source organism: Eudiplozoon nipponicum (assembly GCA_029291075.1). Classification (NCBI taxonomy): domain Eukaryota; kingdom Metazoa; phylum Platyhelminthes; class Monogenea; order Mazocraeidea; family Diplozoidae; genus Eudiplozoon; species Eudiplozoon nipponicum. The sequence continues at coordinate 67,584 of JAQBSW010000935.1, forward strand.
TAGAAGCACCTATTGTGCGCGTGGCTGTCCAGGAATTAGTTGACCGGACAGTTGCAGTCCAGTTAGAATTGCCTGTCGACCTGACATATGAAGAATATAAAAGACGAGTGTTGGATCACTTCCGAGCCAGGCCTCAGGAGGTGTTTTCAGAATTGTACAGACTGAAACCATTACTGGGTGAGATGCCCCTTGATACCATGGCACGCATCAAGCGGTGGTTGTCCAAGCTAACTGAGTCTTTGCCCGGGTTGCAACCGCATGAGGCCATCATGTTTATGCTGCTGGATCCTACCAGATATGGCGCAATATCGAGCGCTCAGGGAGGCCTGGAAGAAAGAACTCAGGCTCTTCAAAGTTCGGCCATGATGACCAACAAATTGGCTGCTGCGACTCCACGCATGGGTCCCGTTACAACATCCGGCAGGAGCGACATACCTTACTGGAATTCTTCGCGGCATAATCAGCAAGTCCGGGACAGACGGCGGCAGCCAGTGGCTTGGAAGCAAGGTCAATATATAAAGACACCAGCTTCGACGAATACATCGTCTAAGGGGCAGCAAAACCAGTATAGTGCTCCTAGAGAACGGCCAGTTCAATGGGGAAATAGGGTCCACCATCTCACCAATAATGATAGTCGAGATCATGCCCAAAATATAAATCCTTTGGAGGCTCAGATTTGTAGATCGAGAGAAGACCAGCAGAGCACCCTAAAAAGTGTTCAGAATCAGATGGCCTTCGAAGAAAAAGAAGTATGGGAAACGTTGCCACACGTAAGGATTTTTATTAAAGTTAAATTTTTAGAACTCTTCAACGGACAGCCAGTAATAATGCAATTGGATACTGGAGCTGATGTGTCGGTATTACCAATGACTTGGCCGTTAAACAACGTAAAACCTACGAGAGCAAATTTGTATCAGGCATCGGGCGCGTCGATGGTGGCTGCGGGCGAATGGGACACGAAATTATTAATAAATGAAAATATCTACCATATGTCTTTTGTTGTAGCGAATACTCAAACGCCCTTATTGGGACTTGATTTCATTAGAAAATGGGTTAAGACGATAGATTGTCAAAATAAACGTATATGCCTCTCGAGGCCGAAAAGCATGAATTCCATAAAGTCGATATGTAGCCCTAAGGTGCAGGAGGAGACCAGTTGTCTGCCCGGGTGGTGGAAAGAGTTTCAAAGCCAATACAACACTATATTCCAACTCCCTGATTGCAGCGAATGTCCAGGGCCGACGGTCGATCGCTTTAAACTATGGCTAGAATTAAATGAAGGTTACGAACCACCAAAAGTATATGGTGCTCCTCCAAAGAAATTAGCAGCAGCGACTCGGGCAACACAAGAGATGATAGAGGCCGGCGTTCTTGAACCATCATCATCTGTTTTTCGAGCTCCCATGGTTTACGTTACGAAAAAGGATGGTTCGCTCCGACCGGCGGCTGATTTCCGGCAATTAAACTCGGTGACTAAACCTGACCCGTATCCCATGCCGGCTCTGCGTGATCTGTTCCTACAGCTAGCGGGAGGCAAATGGTTTGCCGTGCTTGACCTTAAACAGGGATTTTGGCAAATTGGCTTTCGGCCCGAAGACCGATGGAAGTTAGCGGTGCAGGTACCCCAAGGTCATTTCCAATTCACTCGGGTACCATTTGGTCTGAAGAACGCACCGAAAGTGTTCCAAAGAATGATGGACTCTTTCGTGTCCGACTTACCCTGTACAACAGCTTACGTTGACGATGTTATTATATGGGCCACTACTGAACACCAATTACGTATTCGGCTGCAGAAGATGTTGTCCAAAGCCGTAGAATGGCGATTACATTTTAATCCAGAAAATGTTCAGATAGGTCGGCAAGTGCAGTTCCTGGGTCACTCAGTCTCAGCGGAGGGATGTATGCCATTAGATTCGAATGTACAGCCTATCAAGGACTATCCGGTGCCCACTACTAGAAAACAATTGCGCCGGTTTATTGGTATGGTGAATTTCTATAGACCATATCTCGCAGGGATGGCGGTTACGCAACAACCCTTGTCTAAGTTAACTAGTGCCAAGATACCGTTTCGTTGGACGGAGGAGGCTCAAGAAGCGTTTATCCTATGCAAACAGAAATTAATAGACGCAACTATTTTGACTTTCCCGGTAGGTAGTATGTCAATTGTTACAGACGCGTCAGATATTGGCATAGGAGCAGTGTTACAAGCGGACGGACGTCCGGCGCAATATATAAGTCGCACACTCACTAAGGCGGAGCAAAACTATACCGTCACAGAAAAGGAATTACTGGCCGTACAATGGGCACTACGAAAGTTTAGGTATTTTGTCATCGGTGGACATATAGACGTCTTTACCGATCATAAAGCACTAGTGCATTGGCGATCACTGGGTATTGAGAAGAAACGAGTACACCGAGCCATTGAAGAGCTCGAGGAATACGATGTAACAATTCATCATAGAGCCGGTATCGAGAATGCGGCAGCCGATGCGCTCAGCAGAATTTCCGCTGTGCGAGTTTCGCCACTTATCAAAGTCTCTGAAGAACAGGGAAATGATGCCACATGCCAGGAAATAGTCAATCAGTTAAAAAACGGCACAGTGGTGTCCGCACCATATAAAGCGTTGAGCCTGCAAAACGGCCTATTGGTGCGAAAAGAAGGACAAACAGTTCAATGGTTTGTGCCGGAGTCTATACGAACAGAATTGATGGCCTTCTGGCATGAAACGTTAGGACATCCCGGCGCCGGGCGCCTCATTGAGACATTGCAGTCGCGATTGTATTGAACTGAAAGTAACTCATAGCTATTGTTAACAGTGCACTATATGTCAGCGTTGTAAGCCACAAAAAAGATAAAAGTTCAACCCGATTGCTTTCAATGCCACTGCACGGAACCAGTTTCTGCATATTGACCTGGTAGGTCCACTGCCGGTAGCTCGTGGCGGGGTAGCCTATGTGTTTTCCATGGTCGATAAGTTTACCCGATGGGTCGAGTTTGTACCACTGAAGAAAATCACAACAGAGAAGATTATAAAGTGCTTAGAAGAGCGATGGCTCTGTATCATGTGGAAATGGTGGACGCAGAGCACACTATAGTTGTTGTTAACATGGACCACGAGCTGTCGCACTTGGTCGTTAAAGTATGGTGCCAAGGCTGACTCCTGAGGGGAGAACTAATGAAGCAGGCCTCATTAGTATCATTTGTTAAGCTTGTAAGGATGGACCAACTGAAGAAGGTTACCGATAAAGGCAGCCGAAATATTTTAGAAAAAAAAACTACTTGACCAATAAAAGCTGCGTTAATCAAAACGCAGATTAGGTAATAACAGTTGTTTATTTGCAATGATAGCTAATATGATTACATAATGTATATATAATGTATATATTATAATACAAATAGTAGATACAAAAAATTCAAAAAGATATTTTGCTGATCACATGTATCTTTGTCTTTTGTTTAACCACAAGAAAGTATTGTCATAATCAAAATTTTAAAGATCAATGGGATCGTATATATTTTCTAGTTCAGTATATAAAAATTTGAAAGACATTTTAGACGGGGGCCTTTCTCTCGACCCCTTTGACAACTGATTGGAAATTTTATAATTTTTTTGAAGCAAAAAATATCTTTTCCGCATAGAAATTGTGCAGCCGACATTTCCAGTCACGTACAATGTATGCGAGACTACTAGAGGTTAGAGCCGCATATCTAAATTGCTTTTCATATATATGCAATGCAATTTGATCCTCGCTTGTCAGTTTGCCGTCGTATTCTGTTGACCATGGAGGGTCGAAACGCGTCAGTGCGTGCGACTGGCGGTAGTTTAGCTATTTTGTTCGACGACTGGTTAAATACAATGTGATTGGTGTTTACTTCAAGCTCGCAAACTTGATTTAAATAATTGTTACCACCACCCGCGCGATAAATATTTATTGGACAATAGATTGTTTATTTCACAGTCATGCATTTTATTAAGTTATAACCATGAAAGTCTAAAATAGATTGAAAGGAAATGGTAAAAAAACATCATTATGTAAACTGGCATACGGAGGTTCATAGACCGTTGTTAAGATCAAATTATCAATTTGTATAGATATAAAATCAATGATAGTACTTTGTTCACTAGTGTGTTACATTTTCGCATCTAAAAAAGGAATTACGATAAGTAAGTACTCCTCCACTTCATTTATCAAACGATCTGTCTTTTCTAAATAAGGAATAATGAGGCATTTCAAATTTACGATTTTCAATGCCCTTAATAAGTCAGGTTTCAGATAATATTACAAAATCCAAATCGTTACTTGTTATAAAATTATACAGCAATAATTTGCATAAAATAATGTACACGTAACGTATGACTGATCTCTATTTTTTCGATATCAAGTGATTTAACTATATCGGTTTATTTATAGTTCTTCTGTTTGGTTTCATATCGACGCCTCTCTTTTCTCCACTTATCATTATATTCGCATGTGAAACCTTGTTGATTGTAAATTTTGTGTCTATTGTCGGACGGCTTTGGCTGGCTTGCTCTGACTATGATGAGCATTGTTCCAAGTTTTCCTTCAACTTCATCGCTGTTGCTAATTTCCTATGGAGAAATGTTTTATCTCCTCCTATAAATATATTGTGGAATTTAGAGTACCCACCCTTTTTCGCTAATCGCTTCTATTTGTATATTCTGCGGACATTTGAATAGCTTTATAACGACAGGTCTCGGACGATCAGACCTTTTGTTCATCATGTAACAATTTAAGTTATCGGCTACCGCTATATATTTGATTATATCATTCAATTTTGCTACCTCCCCTGGATCAGCATTCTCATCAAGATTAAATAATATTAACTGGTATTGTTTGCCGTTACGTGCCAAAACTTAATTATCTAATATATATTCAGCAACACTTCACTGTATTTATTAGTTTTAGGCGGCGTATTTGCATCTGTCGTTACCTCCGCCATCTCTACCTATGGTTGGACGTCGGTCTATATTTTACCTATTTTAAAATTTATTACAGCAGCCAATTCTCCAATTTTCGCGCATAAATCATCATTTCTTTTTCCCGCTAGCTCCAATTTTGATGCGTATAAACACTAATCAGATTCTAATTTAAACATTTTACTCTCGATAGGATAATTTTCTTCCTCTAGAAATTTCATTGAGTTCTGAAGGACCTCAACAATTCTTTCAATGTCAGTATTCAACAAAATCGGAGTCATTTAAACAGCGCGCTCAAAACTCAAATTATATATATATATATATATATATATATATATATATATATATATATATATATATATATATATATGTACGTGTTCAATCAATATATATTTATGCATATATAAATAAAAATATAATAAAAATATGAATTTATCCATATTCTAGTGCATAAGAATCACAATCTTTGTAGTCTCTAAGTCAAATATATAATTATTTATACTTATCTTATCTTATTTAAATAAACTTAGGTCGAAACGCGTCAGTGCCTGGGACTGGCGTTAGTTTAGCTATAATTTTCGGCGACTGGTTAAATACAATGAGATTATGTTTATCTTCAAGCACGCAAACTTTATTTAAAGAATTTTTACCAACATCCACGCAATCATTGATTGTTTAAATTTATTACCTATTTATCTATTAATTTATATATTTATGTATATCCACAAATTAAATAAATAAATAAAATTTAATCGATATATATGTGTTTACCCCTATATATATATATATATATATATATATATATATATATATATATATATATATATATATAAGCAACAATGTGAATTTCTTCAAGGATGCTTGCTCTGGCATTCTACTGCATTTCTGCTCTAATCAACCGTGTGGAATGAAAATGGGTAATCTAAAATCCATGATATTACGATGTCTTAAAATATTACAGTTGACATATAGAGATAAAGAATTGATGAAACTGAAAGAAATATTAATGATACATGGTTGCCCGAGGTTTGGATGAATCAGAGTTAATAATAAATCCGATTAATGGAACCTAACAATTAATTATGTGATAGTAAAAGAAGCAAGGACACCTAGAACAATTTTATAGGATTCAGCCCGGTTCGCGTTTCATTTATATATAGTTATATATAAGTTATTCAGTGTAAATTATGTGCATATTAGGTTTTGAATTGGCATCGTTGCTCAAATATATATATATATATATATATATATATATATATATATATATATATATATATATTTAAGATTTGGATAACAATAACTTAAATACGTTTCTGGACGAGATGATATATTCATTGTGAATCGTATTCAAATGATCGAAATAAACTCCAGTTGTTGCTTATAAGTTCATTTATTTACGCATAAATGTATAGGGTTGTACATATTTACATAGATGGATATGTATTTACAAAAAATGGGTATAAATAAATAGACTTATGGGAAATTGACTAATATACTATGTTCATTGGTGATCATATGCACTTGAGGGTACGAAATTATTTTTGCTGCTTTAATTTCAATCTATAAATACATACATAATTTGTTCAAGTGTACATATAGATAGATATTATAGATATCTTCTTAAGATGTGAGTATAGATAAATATTTATTCGACTGTTGAACGATTTTCATTATTAATCGAATTGATTAACATTTCAAGAAATTGTTGTTTATATGTTTACCTATATATGCATAAAATTATAGGGTTGTACACACAAACATATATATATATATATATATATATATATATATATATATATATATATATATATACCTATATATATTGATAAATACTTATGTATTTGTTTTTAGAAAAGTTTGGTATAAATGAATAAATTAATGTATAATTGACTTATGGGCGACATATCGATCAACCCTGCAAGATATCTTATCATTTTTCAAGGAAGAAGCTTCTAAATACCATTTCAGTACAGAAGCGACAATTCTTTTATGCATATAATTTGGCGAAATTATCTATATAGAGGTTAAGAGTCGAGTAATTACATTTATATTGATGAACATAAATCGGTAAATTAATAAATTAGTAGATGAATTCGCAATGTGGCTCTGTTTAAGTTTTTGTCCTTGATCTCGTTTATTTGAGGACTTTTATAAGTGCAGTTATTAAAGAGACTGCTGATTGAAATATGCACAAGGAAAGTATTAATAGCGATTTCAACATGAAAACGGCCACATTTTGCAAAGAAGTCACGTGAACGAAAATAATTAATCCTAAAAATAAGACGATATTTTCTTCAGAGAAGATTATCCTGGCATGGTTTTCTTGGTTGGTGATCAAGTTTACCTTGTAGGATTTCGACATGACACTGTTTTAATCTATGTACCTTGGTTGGAATGTAGAGTTTCTTTTATTGTCAATTTCAGACTGTCATTTTCTTCTCGAATAAATTTGGTATCCAAGAAGAGTAGAGTGCTGTCTTTCTCTATTTGAATCAGCTTTTCTGGCTTTTTTCTGAGTTCCAGCTGAATCTACTATTTATGAGATGAACAACAATGGATCATTCACATACTTTTGTAAAAAGTACAATGATCACTGATATTTTTCGGGCTCATTTCTTTAAAATAATGTATATTTACATCAGTCAGTAAAGATGCAGTGCAGCTTCAAATATCTACACTATTGCAAGTATGTATTAGGTGTTGCGAACCTAGTAAAAAATTCGTTTCAGTTGTGACCAGATGGATAAACCAAAGGCAGCATGAACGGAAAGTATAGATCACAGGCGGCACTCTGCTCTCGTGGCTTACTGGCGACTCATCAGTAGGAGTCAGTATGACGCCCTTTAACCACTATATATTTTGGCCAAGAATGTGGGATAATAGGACGGTACAATCCCACATTCTTAACCAAAATATATAGTGGTTAAAGGGTGTAATACCGGCTCCTACTGATGAGTCGCCAGTAAGCACGAAACGAATGTGTATGAGATTATACTTTCCGTTCATGCTGCCTTTGGTTTATCCTTCTGGTCACAACTGAACTAATTTGTTACTAGGTTCGCAACACCTAATACATACTTGCATATATATTAGTTCTTCGCAACAAACAGTATTTAACTGTCATCTACACTATTGAAACGTCGCAAAAAAATTAAAAAATAAATTAACTTATTTATACATGCTACTTATATGTTACAAACGTTTATAGAACAATCGAAAATTTCATAATTATTATCCATATCTCACGCATTACATAACCCCAATGCCCGCACACCCGTACACGCTCAAAAATTAACATGTAATTAAGAAACCATTCGGGCGACTTCTGAAAATAAACATAAATAAAATTCTAAATAATACTAGTTATCTCTAACTTAAGCTATTATCGTTGTATTTATAACTTAAGAAATCTATCTGTCTTGTTCATTTCTCAAGGAATAAGTTTGCGTATTCATTCATAATAAGCCTATTCACTATAATTCAATTGTTTAAGCAAAATAATACTTTTAATTCACCAAGGCAATGGACTTTATTAAGTATATATATATATATATATATATATATATATATATATATATATATATATATATATATATATATATTTATATATATAATTATATATATATATATAACCGTAGAATAATATTAATAAAGCAGGATTTTGCTTTTGGTATGTCGACGGTTGACCGCGTAAAATTCAAATTACATAACTGAGATGACCTATTGAATTAAGTAGTATTTCTATGAAGCAGTCTTTCTTTATTTTCCGCAGATAATTCCGACAAAATCGGTGAATTGATCGGAGTTGTACCACTGCTTTAAGTTATTGCTTTGCCTTATTCAGATACTGTATACAAATATATACCGTTAGTTTTTAGCACTAACTTAACTTCATTAATTATACTATTCCCATATGCGAAGATAGCATTTCTTTATATATTCACACATAGGAATGGTACTGCAAAGTACATAATTATTCAAAAACGTAAGATGTGTATTGAAGGTAATTTCCTGTAAATCAGATAATCGTCTTGTTCATGTGATAGGTCGAGAAAGTTGAAACTGTTTTTTTAAATATTTGAATTACTATTTTTATAAGTAAGCAAGCATAAACATAAATGTTTAAGTCAAGTTATCCGATAAAAAATCTCATTTTAGACATTAGCTTAAAATACTAAAACAAGCTTCCTTTAGACAAAGGGACGCAGTTCGACCTTTCGTGGTCATCATAAGAGCATGACGAAGTACTGTCTTATGCGTATTGGGGCGAAAAAAAATAATCTCAAAAAGATTCAAATTGAACGTTGGTTGCACAATGCGTAGGCAGTCAAAAAGTATTGGTGCGTGTACTTCAACGAAGTTGTGTTAATTTATGTGACTGGTTAAAAATTATGCTATGTTATTATTTCAAATCCGCAGAATTGTTTAAAATAAATTTTATTTTCACCGGGAAATTTAATGCCTGCTATGATAAAGGTGTTCCTACGGTCAAAGTCGCTAATATTTACATGCATTATTTAAAGAAAAATCTCTTATTCAGATCTCCCATCAAACCAAACTTATTTTTAAGATTCTTATATAACATCTTCTTAATTTTGAATCATGAAGATAATGAGTTTGAGAATTTTCTGTATTTAGCTGATCAAATGGAAGAGGTAAAATTTATATTGGAAAAAGAAAGAAAAGAAGAATTATCATTTCTAGATGTAAAAGTAAAACGAATGGATCAGACATTAGAAAAAGATATTTATAGAAAAGATACTTATTCTGGTATCCTCCTGAATTACTGCTCTAATCACCCGTTTGGGATGAAAATAGGCATTCTAAAATCCATGATAATAAGAAGTCTTAAAATAGTGGATTTAAAATATAGGGACAAAGAACTGATGAAATTGAAAGAAATATTCAGGATAAATGGTTATCCGGAAAGATTAACTGATAAAATCATAAACGAGACGCTATGGCGATTTAATGGAAAAATAAACCAAGAAAAACAGGTAATGGATTTAGAAAAGCAAAATGAAGATAAGCACAGAACTCTGGTTCTACCAGATTCTAGATTAAGTAGAAAAATTAGGACATTAGCAACGAAATACAACATAAGAACAGTGTTAAGACAATCAGTTACAATAGGCAATAAGCTACCGAATCAGAAAGAAAAAATAGAACCGCTCAACACATCAGGGGTTTATGAGATACCTTGTAAAGATTGCAAACTCAAATATGTAGGTGAAACCATGCGTCGAATAAAGATACGTAGAAAGGGAACATAAAACTGCATGCAAATATGGACATAGTCATAGATCAGATCTAGCCAGGCACTCAATGGAGACAGGTCATCAGATAAACTGGGATGGCTGTAAACGGATTGCACTATGTAACCGAAATAGATTAACCAGATTGATTAGGGAATCAATTGAAATAAAATCAGGAATGAACGTCATGAATGTGACATCTGTAGAAAAATCATTAGGCCCCATATTTAATGAAGCCTTCTCGAATGGAAGGAAACGTAGATTGGAGGAATCAGAGTTAATAATAAATCCAACTAAGAGACCGCGACTATGAATTTGAGATAGTAAACGGAACAATTTAGATGGAGTTAGAAAGAGGTAATTTGGCTATAATTGTAGTGAATCGTGTGCTTTCGGGGGAACTTACATAGTTACTTATATGTTGACTTACATATATATATATATATATATATATATATATATATATATATATATATCGTGAGTAGACATATATATGAATGGATATTTAACATCCATATAATATGTGGAGTGAGCTCATGGTTGCTTATATGTTTATTTAGATATGCAGATTATATATATATATATATATATATATATATAAATGATGATAAAATTTCTGATTTATATAAGATGTGTGAGAAACTCACATGGCTGCTTATATGTTTATTTAAATATGAATAATAGATATATGTGTATATATATGTATATACATTTTATGCAGAGACATATACATGAATAATTCTAAATATTTATATAAGATGTTGGGTGAACTCACAAGGTTGCTTATGCAGATATCCGCAATTCATATGTGGAAGAATATTTAAATTTTTATATAAGATGTGAGGGGAATTCATATGGTGGCTTATATGTGGATTGAGATATACATAATCTATATATATATATATATATATATATATATATATATATTGTGTTTAGACGTGCATATGCATGGATATGCATATAAAATGTGAGTATAATTTTTTTTTAAATATATAGGTAAAGTAAATACACTATATAAGCAGAGTGAATTGTACGTACTCGTAGTTCAAAGAACCCAATGTTTCGCTTATAGATAAATATATATACGACTGATATAATTTATGCGTTGCGGAACTCACAGCGTTGCTTATGTGATATTCATATTATGTATGGTGTATACACGTATATATATATATATATATATATATATATATATATATATGACGGATATAGATAATTATAAAAGATGTGGGAAGAGTCAACATGGTTGCTTATATTCTTTTCTATATATGCATAAGATGTAGCATGTGGACGTATATATAAATAGATATTTATACAAGATGTAGGTATAAATAAATATAAATAAGTAAATAATAAAATTTAAATAAAACAAAAAATAATGCCAATATATTTTATACATATCCATAAATATGTATATGGTTTGGACACAGATATTTAAATTGATAAATAAATTTATACAGGATATGAGTATAAATGTGTATTTGGTTGAGATACGATTCGTTAGTGTAGGCTCCGTATTCGGTCTTGTCCAAACGATAGAATAATACTATATTCTTTCAACAGTTTTATTAACCTCTCTCTCTATATAACCTATTGCAAACAGGATGGGATTGATAAACCAGGGAATTTGAGGATAACTGCAATATTAAATTTTTTTAAATTTTGTTGATCCTTCTACGTCCGGAACAGCAATTAAAATATAGAGACATCATGAATAGGCGTGTATGTCAATCCATAGGGTTTGCTTATAGTTATTATATAAATTTCACTTTAGTAGAGTACACATACGTGTATATAGGTTGGTGTGTGCGGGGGGGAGTGACATGGATAAGGTTTTGTACACATTTGAGTATAAGAGAATAAGTATGAAGACCGGATATTAGGGCAGACAATAAAAAAACTTTATGAATTAAAATAAATATATATAAATAGATCTGTCTTGAATGAGGATACCACATTTGCCACAAGTTTCTTTTTTACTGTGCGTGTGGTGTCAACTCTATAGATGGGACTTGAAATGAATTCCCAAAAATTCGGAGAAAAAAGGAGGGTAAAATCTTGTTCCAACGTCAATTTCAGACAGGCAGCTGATGGAGGTCTACAAAATGAAGGGACAAGTGAGAAACCACCAATCAAGGCCGAAAATCGGTGGAAATGTAAAGGATTAAATATTTTACCGACCTATAAGTGCTTTCAATTGTCCCGCACAAGAAAACGGCGGCGTAACTAAATACAATGAGATTGGTATTTTTGTCAAGCTCGCAAACTTGATTTAACGAATTATTATCACCTCCCGCGTAATGATTGATTAATTTTATAGCTGTGCTTAGTCGTGTTTTTATATGTGAACTTTCTGGACAAATATGTATATATAGTTTGAGTGCTAAGGATTAAACAACACTAAATTCAATTAAGTGTTTATAAGTATCAGATATATTTTATTGCAACAGTTTATATATATATATATATATATATATATATATATATATATGATATGGCATACCTGTAATTCACCCATGCATGAATAGGTGCAATGCAAATAATTTTATCAAAGGAATCTTCTAATCAAAGTGTATAATAGGCACTTTTATAAATTGTTTTTAAATAGTAACAAAAATAGTTATTTGCTTTTAATTTAATAAAAACAAAACTCAGAATATAATTAAGCAAAAACAATCATGTTTTTGCGATTTTTGTTATGTAATAAGCCCTTACAGTTGTCGCAGAATATATTTAGTTTTTAGTTACGAGAAGCGAGATTATGATATTATCATTTTATATTCTTGGTAGCGCACATCTAGCATATATGTATGTACAAGCTAGTCAGTGCGGGAATGGTAGCATGAAACTTACAAGATCTAAAGGGACACAGCCATAATCCCGTTTCATGTGAGGCCTCGAGTTTGGTCCAGCTGCGCAGTAAATTTTATTGTTAGATGTGTTTGACGTAAGCGTGCCAGACGCAAAGGACAAGTTTCGGCCGAGAAGGAAACTTTTGCCACTGGCATCTGGGAAGATAGTGCTCGGCAGCCTTGGTTGGCAGACTATCTTAGAGAAGGAAAACTACGAATACAAACCATCTTCACTAGGAAAGGGCGACCCAGTGTTTTTTCAAAGTACACATAACCACGAACCACTTATGGTTATATGGTAGTGAAATATTAGTCAATGTTTGCTTTTTATGGCTGTGCATGATGATGATGATGACATATTAAGTATGATGTACCTAGTAGCATGTATTTCATGTGTATTTCAAATTTAGCATGGAATTAAGGTTGAAAACTCCTAAACACCTGCTTATTTTGCTAAATGCCAACGCCTAAGTAGGGGCCGACATTACGATCTAAGCCTATTATATAATTAATCATGAAATGTGCGACAGTTGTACCGAACAATCTTCGTATTAAAATAGAAATAATGCATACGTAATATAGTAATTGCAATGTTGCATAAAGATCAACTAATAATAAATTATATTAATTACGTATTTAAATTGTATCAAAATGGAGATATTAGTAATAGACATAAATTTATCGAATTAATTGTTCTAAAAGTGCAGCTAAATTAAAAGCGGAATCCACGAGAATTATTTGTCGCCACTAGCAATACAAAGTCGTAATTTTCAAAAACTTTTTGACGTAAGGTTTATTTTTAACTTTTCTTTTCGAATTTAATTCAGTAAACATGCTGATGTTACGTGAACGCCAATTAAATTAGCATGAACCCAAACTACATTTATTCTGAAAAAAAAATTTGTGTAGATTAATTATTATTTATGAAAAATAAACTTTCATTACATATTTTAATGTTCGATAACGCTTGTCAAAGTTAAGAGTTGTTACATGCGCACATTCAACGAATAAAGATTGTATATAAATGATGGATGCTACTCGATGAAGTTCAGTATAACTAGATAAATCTTGTTATTCAGTCTTTTTTCATTTTGTAAATTATACACAATCAAAAATCAAATGCCAATTGAGTTGAGGAATATCATCATCATCATCATCATCATCATCATCATCATCATCATCATCATCATCATCATCATCATCATCATCATCATAATCATCATCACATCATCATCATCATCATCATCATCATCATCATCATCATCATCATCATCACCATCATCATCATCATCATTATCATCATCATCATCATCATCATCATCATCATCATCATCATCATCATCATCATGCACAGATATACAAAAGCCAAAAGTGACTAATATTTCACTGCCATATAACCATAAGTGGTTCGTGGTTATATGTGGACAGTAAAAGAACACTATGTCGCCCATTCCTAGTGACATATGACGAATCTATTCTTTTGAGTGTTTTTGACGTAATAGCTTTGCTGTCGGCGAAAATGAAAAAAACCATTCTGCAACTGCGCATCTAATTTTATAATATTTTAAACAATATTCATAAAAATCAGGTTTATTGCCAATTCTCCTCTATATTATATACGTTAGTGAGGTTATCAATTATAGCTGTCATCGCCGGGACAGTTTTGTGCACAAACATATTCGCTTGGTTTGGTTTAGCTAAATGTCAATTAATTTTCAGGAAGCAATAAACAGATCTTCTCGGCCGCACTTTGATGTAACATTCCCGCCGCTTCTGCGTTGGTTGTGTTACAATCTAAAAGGCCTCTAACACATTCTGCTCGCCTGGCTACCAACGTATCTCCCAAAAATGGCTAGATACGTAGAATGGGTAGACCGGCGATCTCATAGTTGAATGCAATTCTTTGTGTTACCAGTCAGTGAACTGCATGTTATACATTAAACAAAGCTTATTTTATACTGACGAATGTATGTATGTATGTATGTATGTATGCAATGGGACTGGTGTTTTCATGAAGATTGCAACCTTGATTAAATAATTATCAACGCCCGCGCAACCAATGTTATTTTTTTCGATTGAGTTCTGTGAAATATTTTCTTAATAAATAAAGCACTCGAATAGACGAAAGCCTGCGGAAATATAGAATTGGACAGAATCGAGTTCAGAGGCCTGGTTAATTCTACCTCTTTGGAATAAGCCCTTTGAGAATTCACCTTGCTGGAGACGTATATCTGCATATACACAATTATCAGTTATATATAAACTCAAGTGTTTGGGTAGCGATTCCATTGAGTGGAGCCTTTATGGAATCGTTTTCGAATCGAAGTTCAACAGGCCACCCCCAATCTGTTGTTTATGACGGACACAGCGTTACCTGGGCACATGGTATTGAACTGAAATGTTATACAACGAACAGATCATTGATTGCGCGGGCAATGATAACAAATATATGAATCTATGTTACGAACTTGAAATTAAAATCAATCCTATTATGCACACATTTGTCAATATAAACAAACAAATGTATAATGTAGTAAAGTCAATTCACCCAGTAGACCCTTTTCGTCCTTATTGTGGCTAATTTGATGTAAATAACTGTTATCATAGCCCGCGCAATTAACGGTAATTTAATTATATAATGGTTTAATTCAACCAAATTCACCCAGGTAGTGTGATGTTTGTTCTATAATAGCAGATTTGGTGTGTCTAGTTTGACCAATAGGTCTAAAGCGAGGCTATATAGGCTCCAACTAAAGGATAGGCTAACCAATAAACATTAGTTAGTATATAACTGAAAAGTGTGTGTAGTGAGTGGCAGGGTAGTACAATCGTTCGTCATAGACTCCAAAGCAGTCGTGTCCATATTCAACCCTTGTCCGCGGCGAATTCTGGGCAGTAATTGAAAAGTTCCCAATAAGGACGAGCCGGTCTACTAAGTTTGTTGCAGTTTCACCACTATACGATTATTAGATTATACTGACAAATGTATATATATAAAGGGATTGGTGTTGATATCAAGCTCTCAACCTTGCTTTAGCTACTTGAACAATTCCATTTGATTAGGTTAATTCATACAGAAATTAATGTTACTTCACATTTCAGTTTACTCAGCTGATGATCAATGAAGGTCGAAGCGCGTCTATATGTATGACTCGTAGTAGTTTTTCTATGCTGGGCGTTTTGGTATATTCAATGGGTTGGTTTTTATATTAAGCTCGTATACTTGATTTGAATAATTTTTATTACTATCACAGTAATGAGTGATAGTTAATTAATATATATATATATATATATATATATATATATATATATGTGTGTGTGTGTGTGTGTGTTGGATAAATGTGAGAGTTTAATATTCATGACTGCAGCCGATATATACAGTCACGTGTAATGTATGCAAGACTGCTGGAAGTGAGAGCAGCATTTCCAATTTTTCCTTCATTGTGGTTAAATACTTGCTAGTCAGTTTGCGGTCGTTCTCTGATGATGAACGTGTAAGGTCTAAATTCGTTAGTAGTTGTGACTGACGGTAGATTTCGTGTTTTTTATCAAACTCGCAAACTTAGCTGAAAGAAATATAACATTTATCCTCTTCGTGAATTAAAAAATTGTGGCCGTGACTCATTAAAATACAATATCCTGTGTATCCTAATTTGACGCTGTCTCAATGTGGTAACACAATAATATGATCTCTCAGTGTGGCAGCCGTGAACAAACTCCATATCAACACATCGAATTTACTCGCCCACCCGATTAGGCATAGTTGAAACTAAACTATCTACAAATTGTCTATTAATGCTAGAAAGAGCCAATTTTTTATCATTCATTTTACGACTTATAATTTCTCTATTCCGAGCATTATTAATAAACTATTCATGCATTTAAAATCATCCGCAAAAGAAAAATTAACACATCTGACTTCTGTTTTCATTCTGATAAGTTCAAATTTATATTTATGTTAATCACGAATTAGGGCATCTTTTATATTTAAACAAATATCATGTTTAAGACTTATATTATAAGTGTATACATGCAGACATATACACAAACCAATTTAACATACACTTTCTTAGCATTTTTTAAATAAACGTTATGTTTAAGATATCTAACAACAAGTATAAATGACGCAGTTTAAACTAATATTTCCACTTGACATACTGATTGTCAACTTAGTGGGTGATATGTTTGGCATTGAAAAAGATTTCCGTACCTGGAAATCGAAATATTTGCAAAAATCATCATGATGACAGTGGATTCAAATATTTCGGTACGCAATCCGAAAATCAGGTAAATTATAAGCATTTAATTGTAATGGTGCTGTAAATCCAAATCAGATATAAATTAAGTAACGCCTTAAATGAAGTTCGATTAACAAAATGTTATCTTCTTGCCTTACAAAATCTTGTTTTAGTCTGTTGTAACAAATAAATGTTTTTTATTGTATCGTAATCACACCCAGTACCCAAACATTGTTTGAAAAACGAATTTTGATCGATCGGGTATTGTTTAATTGCCTGGTCTGTTTTTTCTTGAAATTTTATCTTTATCTATTCCCACATTTTATTGATTCACAATATTTCAGCTTGTTTATGTGTGCAACGCTTATTATATCACACGACTGAAGTATCGAAAAGTGCACCAAATAATTAAATAGACAGATGCTAGATGAATTACTAAAATAATGATTGATAAATATAAAAACGATATTGGTGATTTAACATTAAACATGAGCCTAGTGAACGTTTTCCAGAAGGTACTTCACAATAGGCATAAGCCAAACTGTAAAGAAAGATCCAATAATCAATAAGTTTTACATCAACGGTTAACATGGTAATATTTAACTGAGACAATAAACGCAATTTCGCAATGAACAGTTTTCAAAGTAAATCAGTTATTATGCAGTTTCTAAAAAACGTTGCTTCCTTTATTTTAATAGTACATAAAACAAAATTACCGATCAAAGGTTTTAAAGATAGGACCAACATTTAATTGAAGCTAAAACACATTCATAATTCGAATGGCTAATGCAGTGAAAGGTAAATAGCGAACGAGAAAATTTGATTCATGGATTAACAAGCATATATCAATCTTAGACCAGTGTAGTTGGAAACGTTGCCACAGAAGCAAACTTTATACTGTTTTAGTTAATTAAATTTGGTTAAGAACTAGTGAGAACTTTAACCCGTTTTATCATGTATAAATAAATTCGACGATCAAAGTAATATCTCTTTTAACCTTTGCAGAATTTATAAACTTAGTGCTCGTTATTGAAAATGTCCTCAAACTTAAGGCAATTATAAATAACGTTTTTCTTGTAAGAAATTCAACAATTTTAAGTAGCATTCAAAAGGTATGGCGATAATAATGTAAAACGTGGACTAATTAGACACCGCTAGTATTAATTTCTAAGTAAATTATAGTAAAACGCCTGTCCAAACCAAACGTGACTATGTATATTCTCTGAATAAGACTGTGGGATTAAATAAAGTAACATTTCTATACTTTTAAGATAAAATTTAGATATCAAAGCTGCGAAAAGCTCCTTATTTCAGGCAATAGTATAGATTAAATAGTTTATATGAATTTGATGTAATTGATATTTACTAAAATTAGTCACGAAATATCGCACAATTAGGAGATTGTGCTTATATAGAAAATGAAAATTTATTAATAGTAATTCACCAGTCGTATGGCATTCTTTTCTAGATTTATCGCTTACCTAATATAGTTATTATGGATTTCGTTTACAAATTAATGCAACTTTTCCATTTCATTCATAATAATATGCACATAATTCTTTATGTCATTGCGCGACTCGCCAATATTACGAGCCAAAATGGCCAGTAAAACAAGTGAAAATTGTTACATATCCAAACAGGAGACTCTTTCATCTGTTAAGTGCTGACTTATGGTCTCACTGTAGTTGTAGTAAATTTAAAAGAAATTGAGCAGAAAATTCGAACAAATATGAAAGTAAATCGCTTTCTCAATGCATAGCATCCTCTTAACGCCATTGTCATCTTAAAAAGCCACAAAACAGTTAATTAAAAAAGGAAAATCTAAACTAATTTCTCTGTGCAATGTTATACCACAATTCATCAACAGAGCGGTAAAGCCAATTAACAAATTGAGTATAACACGGTAAAGAAGACATATGATAGCATAAAAATACTAGAAAAAAACGCGGTATAGCCGAAATATAATCTAAATAACATTAAATGATCATGACAGTGCCAATGGCGAAAGTAATTGTATAAATTAAATTTGATGATCAAAAACACACCAATCAATTATGTAAGCTAGTTGCAATTTATCAAATCCACTGTTTGTTATAAATACTGGCGTTTTTTACTTACCTTTTCCCTATCTTTGCACGACGGGAAACCGTCAAACGAGGAACAAACTGAAGTTAATATAATTAAACGAACATTGGTTGCGCGGGTGGTGATAACAATTATTATAATCAAGGTTGCGGTCTTGATATAAACACCTGACCCATTGATTACTTACATATGTCAGTATAAACTAAGAATTGTATAGTGTAGAATACGACTGAATTGTTGTTTATATCAAGCTCGCAAACTTGATTTAAATAATTATTATCACCACCCAAGCACTTAATGTTTGCTTAATTATATTACCTATATATATATATATATATATATATATATATATATATATATATATATATATGTGTGTGTGTGTGTGTGTGTGTGTTTCCTTGTGAGTTAGAGCATGTAAAAGGTACAAATTGTTAATGATCGTGACTTCATAAACATTTAGTAGCCGACATTTCCATTTCATCACAATATATGCCAGCTTAATAGCGACGATGATAATCAATGAAGATCGAAACCGGTCAGTAAGCGTGAAAGACAGTGGTTTTTTTTGCGGCACGATTGGCTATATACAATAGAATTGGTTATTACATTACGCTCGCAAACTTGGTTAAAATAATGGTTATTACCACGCGCAATATCCATGATTGTCTAATTCATTACAAGCCCAAAGCTTTTAAATCAAGAAATTTATCATCACTACGCTAAAATTACGCGTTAGTTTACTTGGATAAGAACAGATGAGCAGTCAAATTCATTAAATTGTAAAAAATGAGCGATCGATAAAAAAATTAAGGCTCGAAACTGATCTTCCATGATATTAAATCAATTCTAGAAACCACAATAAATTTCACTGAACTAAAATAAAAAACTAATCTAAATACAAATAAAGTAAGTATATCATAAAAATTAAATTTAATAGCATGTGAATATAAAGAGAAGCACAACATATATCTTAAAAATAAGATATGTTTTGAAAGGAATTAATAACCTTATTATGCACGAGCACGATAGACTGAGATTAACAAGAAACATTCAACATCCAGGTTTGCTAATCAGCACTAAAACGCTGCATGTCAATTATAATCAAATTTAACAAAAAGTGAACAAACAATATAATTCGACTGGTGTAAACAAGAAAAAGAAAGGTAACTTACATAATAAACATACACTAATGCATATCAAATTGATTTTCCGTTTTTGCGCTGTGAGGAATCGCGCCTAGGACCCTATCGTTGGTTAATTTGATATTCGACAAAACTATTTATTCGAGATATCAGTCATGAAAAATGTTGCAATAAATGAAGACAATTCCTAAAGGTAAGTGCTGTACAACGAGTAAAGTCGAAATTAGTCAAATGAAGGAGAAATGAAAAAGACAAGATGAAACAAGCACCCTAAGTTTCTTCAATTTGTAGAAATTTAGCATCTTTCAGATTTCTCATGGAAAAGACAAAATTTGTTATTTTACTGGTCTAAAATTTAAAATGCTGTACTTTTAGTGTGCTTTTTGACTTTTAATAACATTAGCGTATTTTACATATGCACAGTCCGAAGACAGGCAGTGTGCTTAAAATTTTACGAAATTTTCTACGGCAATAATTTAGCATCAACAGACCAAGACAGTCATTGATATGTCTAGCTGTACTGCTATATCTTCTCCCTTCACGCCAGAAAACGCTAATGCCTATAGTTTGCAGCTTGATCTATTTCAAAGCTTACGTCTCCGCCTGAAACTCATTAGTAGCCATGCGGATTGTCAGCTGCTGTTGTATGTCTCGTGATACACAGTTGGCGTAGCCTGGAGCATCACAGACAACAGTACTTCTGATGACGTCATTATGAAACGATTTCATATCGTACGGGTTATTAATATTCAGCCAAGCATGAAAAAGCTAATGCATACCAGATGGTTAGCTTCTTTGACTTCAATCTAGAAGTGACTATTCTAGGCTCCACAGCCTTCTGCAAATCTCAATCACATGCTATCACTCATTGTTTCTCTGATCTGGCCGCCATTGTAGTGATCAAGGTATTCTGTTGCACTTATAGGTCTCGTTTCGTCATCCTTTAGACGACGCGATCATATAGACTGACATCTATAGTGTTGCGAACCTAGTAACAAATTAGTTCAGTTGTGACCAGAAAGATAACCCATAGACA
Source organism: Eudiplozoon nipponicum (assembly GCA_029291075.1). Lineage (NCBI taxonomy): Eukaryota > Metazoa > Platyhelminthes > Monogenea > Mazocraeidea > Diplozoidae > Eudiplozoon > Eudiplozoon nipponicum. The sequence continues at coordinate 89,132 of JAQBSW010000935.1, forward strand.
GCATGAGTGGAAAGTATAATCTCATACAAATTCGTTTCGCGCTTACTGGCGACTCATTAGTAGGAGCCGGTATTACTATATATTTGGGTGAGGAATGTGGGATAATATGACTCTACAATCCCACATTCTTCACCCAAATATATAGTGGGTAAATGGCGTAATACCGGCTCCTACTGATGAGTCGCCAGTAAGTACGAAACGAATGTGCATGAGATTATACTTTCCGTTCATGCTGTCATTGGCTTATCCTTCTGGTCACAACTAAACTAATTTGTTACTAGGTTCGAAACACCTAATACATACGTGCATATGTATTAGATCTACGCAAAAAACAGCATTTAACTGTTATTTATTGTGTTGGTTGAGTTCCTAAGTTTGTCATTCTAGTTTAGCTAATTTAGAGTAGAAAACACATCCCCAGTTTCCCATGAAGAAATAAGCAAATTGATGGTTATTCGAACTATTCCTTTACTAGGAACGCAATATTTAATATATAATTGCATATATAATTGGTCTCCGCAACAACTGCTAACTGTATATTCTATATACGCGCGGCGAAAGCTGCAAAAACGTTAATGTTTGTTGACTGCATGGAAATCGTGCAGTCGATATTGCCAAGGTATGCGATAATACCAGATCTGAGAGCCGCGTAAATAAATTCGCTTTTCTTATATAGGAATTGCAGTTGGCCCCTCATCAGTCAGTTTGCTGTCATGCTCTGATTATGACCATAGAGTGTCAATTTTTAAGTACGTCTATCTGACGGGAGTTGTGCAGTCGCATGTCTCTCAAAGAATGTACCTCTTATCAAACAACTTTTATGTTAACTATCATCTTCCCCTAAAATAATTCTTTTGATTTTTTTTGGCAAACAATCTTCATTTATTTTAATTATATCTTTTAATTGGCCTCATTATCCTACTAACTATTGATTATTTAACCTGACACGATTTTGATACCGGTCTATGGTTATTAATTTTACTTTCCCTTACCATTTATTTGATCCTTGATTAAGTCATTCGATATGGTAAAAGGAAATAATTAGCCTGGTATCCGCAACTCCACCTCAGTCTACAATAGGCCATGAATCACAGATGGGGGTGAGAGGTTTTCAACTAGCCTTAGATAACGGTATACATATGCCGAGAATTTCCGCAAGTAAGAAGTGCCAATTGCAAATAAAACTTTATTTTCTAAGCAGATGACTATTCGGTGGCTTGGACATAACAATGACAGTTTTCTTTAATTGGTGCACAATTATAGATTTTTTATATTTGATTTATTAATTAAATAGTAAATCGTTAAATAAAATACTACGAGTAGCTATTGCACTATATATATATATATATATATATATATATATATATGCACAAAAGTAGTGGTCTAAATTGCGCAAAATCAAAGGCTAGCATAACCAAGAGGAGATTGGTTACGACAAATGTACAGTGGGATTGGATGAACTAATATACTAACGAATCCAAAACAATGGCTGTAGATACTGGTAGAAATAAGATTTATTAATAAATGTTATTCCATGGAGTACGTTGTCTTGTTCTTACATTTTAAAACAATGGTGAAAATTAGCAACTATCAATATATATATATATATATATATATATATATATATATATGTGTGTGTGTGTGTGTGTGTGTGTGTATTAAAGAGCAATTTTGGAATAACAAATACGAATTTAGCATTCAAGACAGTTAAATTTGTAAAGAAAAAAAGGAATTTCAAGAATTGCATTAGGTTGGCCGAGCAAACGTGATAATTATTCAACGATCTTGTACGAAAAGATTAAACAAAATTTCCACTATGACTAACGGAGAGCCACGCATTTTTAAATTATGACCGGACCATTAGAGATAGCGTGGCCAGTTCAGTGATTCACGAAGTACATAGAGGGGCTAAAACGGCGAGAGTTTTCCCTGAACGACGCGGTGGTGTGTGGGGCAGCACATTCGTCAATTGATCAGTCGGCGACGGCTTGATTAGAACTTGTATGGCTCCTGACAAATCACGAGATAAAGTAGCGCTTATTTAACCATTTAAGGTCATTGTCATAGGTCGTGTACTCAAAGATCTGCTAGACTGACGAGCTTCCATCTGGAACAGCTGTTCAAATAGAATGATGGATCGAAAAATCAGAAGACTCCTTAATCGAATTCAGCATCATCAGTTGACTTTAACTGTTTCTGTCATGTCAAAATCTGCCCACCTTGTTTCGTATACCAATCTGGCAATGGATGAGAGAACAGAGCTCTGCTGGGCAACCGAATTGAGGAAATACGCAAAATGGGAACGAGCCAACGAAGTTGATGGAGCCTTATTTGTTTTTCTAATGAGAAGCACTTTTTGGTAGATCAAAAATACGTCTACGGATTAGTTCAGTTGTGACCAGAAGGATAAACCAAAGGCAGCATGAACGAAAAGTATAATCTCATGCACATTCGTTTAGTATATACTTTCCGTTCATGCTGCCTTTGGTTTATCCTTCTGGTCACAACTGAACTAATTTGTTACTAGGTTCGCAAAACCTAATACATACTTGCATATATATTAGCTCTTCGCAACAAACAGTATTTAACGTCTACGGATGTCAACGTTGGTTATTCAGTGTTGGTAACTAAAATGCGCTATGCTTCTAAAACAACGATGGTCGAAAGCCTGTAGGCGTCTAAAATCGTCAACTCTAAGGGGCTAAGTCTCATTAGCGTATAATAAAACTGTGCGTAGATATACATGGTAAACACGATCTTTAAGGCAGAGTAAAATACACAAGTTTCTCCGTAAATGGCGAAGGTTCGAGAAAGCTACTCTAGCTTCTCATACTTCTCATACTCATCTCGTGAGGCATTGCATAAATCCAGAACTTGCGGAAGAGTGTTGTTCATAATATCATCGATTACAAAATTAAACAAAAAGGGAGAAAGTTGTCAGCCTTGACGAACACCACTGTTTGTTGTAAAGTTATACCTTAATTCGTTGTAGACCTTAACGCGACAAAAATTGTTTGTGTAGAGAACAAGTATAATATTTTACAATTTCGTGGTCCACCACTTGTCGACAGAATAATTGTTAAAACATTGCGATCCACAGAGTCAAATGCTCTCTTATAGTCTAGAAAGACGGCTATTGTTGGACGGAGATATAAATGTAACTGTTTAAGAACTTTTATAAACGTAAATATATTGTCCATAAAACCTCATCTTGAGCGGAATTCAGCATGTTATTCTCTATTGTGTGATTCACGTAAAGCGCTAAGAGGGCGTAGGATAAACGATGCAAATAACTTTGATACGACCGGAGTCAAACTTATACCACGATGGATATCACGCGAATTACGATTGTCTTTTTCGAAGATAGGAATGATGGTCGAATCATTCTAAACAAGTAGTACGGTCTCTTCATTCCATATAGTACGAAAGAGTTTAATCAACGCTCCCGAAATTATATCGCTACCATCCTCAAATAATCGCAGAAGCAAATCATCAGGGCCTGCGGATTTGTAACGTTTAAAAGATAGGATTGCATCCCGTATTTCTAACACTGATGGTTCTTTGAGATAAAAATTCCGTACTGATACAGGCATGTTTTCGGAAGACGCAACTGACGCTGGTCCCAAAGAAAATTTATCTTTGATGTGTTCAGCCCACCTATCAAGACGACTTATTTCATCGGTTACTAAATGGTTTTTACTATCATTTATAGTTTCGCTAACTTTTAATTTTCTCGAACGTGTTGTGCGAATAAGATTGAACAAACAGAGACTATTACCTGACGCGAACGCTTCTTCCGTTTCTTCATCCTTTCTGGTTCAAAATGATTCGAGATCTACTTATAGATTACACTTAAATTGACGTCTTACATTTCGACGAGTATTATTATGAGCCGAGCCAGGTGGAATTTGGCGCCTTGATTCAAGTATCTCCATAGATTTTACGGAGAGCCAATTAATATTTCTACGGAGGCACGCAATGTCACATACCTGCTTTGTGCATAATGAAAATTATCTTGGTCCAAAGTAAATTCGAATTTCCGCTATCAAAACCAGTTACCTTTGACATTAGAATATCTTCATATTTCTGTCGTAAGTACAATTGTTCGAGTTTGCCTACATCTATTTTTGGCATATCATTATACATTATCCTTGAAACATATAGTGCAAATCTGTATCGGATAAGTGCATGGTTCGAGTCGACATAAGTGTACAAAAGTAACGACGAACCTGGATGCAAATCTCCGAGAGCTGAAGGACGCCACGTTGCGCGACATCTTACACTACCTCTGAAGTTTGTACTACTTAATTCAATCTATGTTTCGTGCAACTATCCCAAAGCCGGTGACCAATAAAGTTGCGCATCGAACTTTATGTTATCATCCACCTAAATGAAATTCTGCGTCAATTAAACGTCAAACATGAGCATTCATGTCACACATAACTAGGAATATATCTGAATTTCTTGCTCTACATAGTAAGGAGCTTAATTTAGAGTACAAAACGACTTTGCCTTCGTCTGTATTGCAATCGGTAGGAGTATATGCTGTTGCAACGAAAAGGCACTGTTTGTTACGGTTTTTAGTATTGATTTTAGAATATGTATTTAAATGTGCCGAACAAAATCAACTATTTACAGGTATCCATTCAATTAATCAAACTCCAACTCGTGTGCCAAGGACAATACCGACGCCCCATTTACCGGCATGATAAAACTCCGTGGAACCAGATGTTCGAAGCCAATAACGCGTAGATAAGGATGGTGCACCCAGTTTTCAAATGCACGTAGTATCCTGTATTCTGGTTTCAGATACGCAACATTCATCGATTTCTAATTTGTCCAAAGTACGTGCAAGAGCTTCTTGTTGTCCAAATAGTGTTAATATTCACACATTAACTGCGACGATGTAAAAACCTAACCTATATTTAATGAATGATGGCCTACTTAAAATATTTTCGACATTAAGCAAAGCGATATTGGGCTCAATAGTGTGATCAACACCAACCATATTCATAGTATCTAAAAGAGCCTTATTGCTAGATTGAAAAGAGGAAAGAGTAGTAAAGGGAGTGGAATCGGAGATGAAGATGCCTGCAGTAGCCTGATTCCGCATATCCTCCCAGTATGATTAAGCAGATAATCGGACCGTTTATATACTGCATGTCGGCCGATGGATTATGTAATCATAATAGTTTGTATCGTTCATGGTTATATTTGGAATGTAAAAGAACATAAGGTTAGCCATTCCTAGCTAGGATGGTTTGTGATCAGTTTTTCTTCTCTTAGATAGTCTGCCACTCAAGTGTAATGAGCACTATCTGCTAAGATGCCATTGGCCAAAGTTTCCTTCAGCGGCCTTTCGGCGTCCGGCACGCTTGCCCTCATTTTATCACTACACAATTAACGCTAAGAGTTACTGCGTAGTTAGACAAAACTCAAGGCCTCACATGAAACGGGATGATGGCCGTGTCCCTTTAGACCCGGCAATGTTCATGCTACCATTTTTTCAACAAAATGGTAAGTCAATGGACATGAGAGCGCCAATGTGCATCATGACGAATAGGCTCGCACAAATTACCAAGCTGAGAGGTCAATGCCATTTCGGTTTGTACAAAATAAATCTGCATTCATCCGAAGGCCGATTAGTACGAATAATTATATCCAATATTGAACCAACTGAAGAGACTGGCCAACCAAGCCACGAGCATGAGCTGACAGAATGCGCGATGTCGGAGCGATATAAATTCGTCAGTCTATCCAAATGCAGCTGGATACAGTAAAAGATCGATCGTCGATCGTGATGTGTTCATGGACTAATTTGGCTTTGTATGCATTGACGCGCAATTATGTCAATCGTAGTGTAGCCACTGGGAATTTTGAAAAACTAATGAAAATGAACGGGTATGATTATTCGTAGGGTCTGGACTTCGTACCGACTTACGTTAGCATAATTTACTGCTGTACAAATCTTAAAATCCAATGTCACCGTAGAGGCCGCGGATCAAGTTCGGTGTGTTGCTAAGTGACCAAGAGTAGATGGTGCCCGACTGGTGGATGGATATACGGTAGACATATTCGAACCACCGAAATACACGGAAGTATCGAGTCCGAAAATGATATGATAACAGTTATATCCGGAGCTAAAATACGGGTAACAGCCATGAAGACTGTAAAGACTAAACAAAGCTGATAGTCGCCTCAGCAGCGACGTTACAATTAACTGAGGCTGGGATGCTCTATTCGAAGGCATCGGTTTTTCGATTACCAATGGCATATTTCATGTTAAAGGATGAACTAATGCAGTCAAACGCAAATTTCCGGTAGTTAAATGCAGTAACGAGACCTTGACCCTATCCAATAACTAAGTTAAAGAATGTAGTTTTGCGTATAACCCAATGCGAGTGCTTAGCAGAGCCCGATATTAAACAAGACAGGCAAATGGGTAGGCATCTGGAAGATCAATGGTCTGTTGTGCAGATACCACACGAACATTACCAACTCGCACGGGCGCCATTTTATGTAAAAACGCTCCTTAAGTCCTTCAGTGTATAATGGAAAAATTTGTAGCATATTTGCCCGGCACTGAAAATTGCATAGATAACATTTGCATATTTGCAGCCAGAAGAGCAGAATTAGAAGCCTACGTACATGTGCTAATGCGCAAGGCTGTTCAATGGCGTTTTCACTTTAACCCAGAAAAAAGACAAAACGAAGGAAAAATGAGGTTACCTAGCCACGACGTTCGCGTTAAGGGCGGTAGCCAGTCGACTAACGTCAATCCGGTGCAGAATTACCACAGAAGTAAAACTTACTATAGGTGCGATGATCAATTTTAACACATCATACCTTGCAGAGATAGCCACGTTGCAGAAATCAGTCACACTTAACTAGTTCAAAATGGTTGTTCCGAATGAAAGAGACTCAACACTCCTTTGATTGATTTAAGCGATGCTGGCGAGACCAACGGCGGTGGCGTTCCCCTATGAGTCCGATGTTATTTGTAATGAATACATCAGACGTCGGTATCGACTCAGTGATGCAGACATAGTACGCCAATCACATAGTATCGTAAGCGGAATGTAGCTATACTGATATTGTACAAGTTTGGATACTACACCATCGAAGCTCCGGTAGACGTATAAACAAACCATACAACATTGTTACAATAACATTCGTTGTACATTAATAATCATAGCGTGCATTGGGAAGTTGAGAAACCCACAGGGTTGCTCAGCGCCAAACAGATTCCAAAGCAGACGTCTGCAGCTTCGATCTCTGTTCGCAAAAAGATCCGGACAGTACTCTAAGTTCCTAATAAGGACAAATCAGGTCTATTGGGTGAATTGTCTTTTCTAAATTATACAATGCTAAATTCATAATGGCAAACGTATTTATGTATTGAGGCTAGTTTTTATATCAAGAACGCAACCTCGATTTAACTGATTGATATCATATTAGTCGGTTGGAGTGCTGATGACATCTTTTCCGTTGATGGACATTACAACGGCACTTTAACTTAACCATGGTAAGTTCCTTCGAAAAATCGCGACAATAAGCATACACCGGTTATTATGGTACATCAATAATATCCCACATGCTGATAGTTTATGTTTTTTTGCAAGTTCTTGATATGTTATTAAAGAATCATTTTCTGCACCAATGTCCAAAATAAATAGATGAGCCCCGCCGTCGCTAAGCAAATAGCCATAGTTTATCGATGGTGAATATTTTTTTATGCGCGTGAAAAACCGCGCCAGAGATTCAAGACGCCTCCACCCCACCTTCCGAATTATCACAACAAACACGACTGATCAGTGCGTACAAGTCTAAAAGGTTGTTACACTTCGATGCTGTTCCCAATATGTTCACAACATCAACCCAGTGTTGAGCATCAGCGGATAAGTGGACGAAAGATAATTCCTTGTGAATCTTATGAGCAATGATTCGTTCTCTCATTAGCTCCTCGCAACCAATTTCGACGAGAATCCATAGTCAAACAAAAATGTTTCCCGCACATTCCTGACCTAGGTCGGCGTTAAAATAACCGTCAATCAACAGGATAGCCGAGTTCTTCTAAGTCCGAGTCTGATAGCTTTTTATCCTGCGTGTCAGCCAATTGGGTAACTAACTATTATTAGCTTTATTGGTCACGGTTACTTGAGAAAAGTAAAGGAGCACCAGGTCAACTACCCCAATTTGGGATTAATAATTCTATTCCAAACTACTATAATCTAAAATTGGCTACCACTCAAGGCTAACTATCACTATCTCCTCTGAGTATGTTTTTAGACACCGATGGCCACTTTCCTTCAGCAGGCAAATATTGCGCTCCGCTTCTGGCATACATTCTCTCATTCCATCAGTACCTACCGCAACTCGAGCATAATATGAAACTACTGTAGACGAATAATAGTGTAAAAGTTTAGGCTAACTTTTCTATTTCTATTATGTAAAGAGCGCAGGACGTCAGGCCGAAAACTTCCTTAGCTAAAATCAAAACAAATATGCATGGATTTGAACTCACAGCAGATGTATTCGCATCTCAGAATAACTAATGCGAAAAACAGACCAGAGAAAATTAACTTTCAGCGCCAAACATTAACCAAATGAAAACTTTATGGACGATAAAATGTACGTCAATGTAATAATTCGTGTGCATTTATAACTCATTGGGCTGTGGTAAAGGTAAATCGCTATTAGTTTTGCATAACAGGAAGATCACTAGAAACAGTTAAGACTATCTTATTTCTGGATTAAGAACGAGCAGCAGTGTACATTTACAGCCCACTTATGACTGAATTTTATAGATATGCGGCAATGAAACATAAGTATGTTCCTGTGGTGCAATGCTATGTAGTAGTAGTAGTAGTAGTAGTAGTAGTGGGTGCAACACTTCGCAGAACAACACGCTTAAGACTGGAAAAAAGTACAAGCGCGCTATCCATGTCGCTCTCCTCCAAAATACCAGAATTGCCTTGAGAACTACAAAATGTATCTTATTTAGATCAAACACATGGGAAATTTCGATGTTTCACCTTTCTCCATGCAACCCATTTCTGAACATTGTAAATTCGTACGCACTCGGAGTCCCACAGCGAAAGTTAATGATCAATTCCTTACAAAGATATTAGTTGCTGCGGCTGTTTCAGTGAGCAGCGTTCAGATCATATAGTGTCTGTCAGTAATTTCAACACAGTGATCGTCAATGATAGGCGGATAGTGGCGAGGAAGGCAGATGAAACCTGCCATAGATTCGCTGTGACAACGGTATCAGGTCTACTTATCTGATTCTTAATCTGGCTGTCGTGAACAAGAAACAGCACTTAACAAGTAGCATTGTCCTGTAGATGTCACCGTTGCATGCAATTATAAGCGGACGATGATTGTCTTCAGTTCTAGACGGTAGATCATTTCACGAGTTACGCATATGTTATAAATATATATATATATATATATATATATATATATATATATATATATATATGACCAACAAAATCTACATCAGGCGGCTACTGACATACGCGCAAACTTCCGTATAACAAAAACCAATAAAAAGAGCGGCAAATAGTTAGCGATGACTAGGTTTCTGGCGGACACTAACGCTCATACTTGACCACACGTCTACAATCTCTACTCGTGTCGAAGCACTTTAAGACGTAGCAACTACTGCAAAAATGTAGATCGATTACAGATTATTAAGCTTCGTAACTGATGAGAATACACTTGTTTATTGCTTTTAATGATCAAGAATCGGCATAAAAACGTAAACCCTTTTTCGAAGAAAACAGAGCCTACGTATTAGCGGTCTTTATTCTGCTAAGACAGTAAAGGTGCACACTTTTTCTTAAATAACGGTTGACAAACACTTTCAAAAGCCACGCAATGCGCTTCATATTACAAATGACATGATTATCAATTATGTGAACCACTGAATGTTCAACAAGATTGATATCCAAGCTACTACTCTTTATAAGGTGGCATAGCGTGCATTCTAACTAGGGACCGAAAAGCCAATCGAATCAACATTTTCCATGCATATATATAGATTATTTCGGGTGTTGGAATGTTCGATGTTCCGAAATGGCTGCATGGAGAGGTATAATCCGAGATTTCTATGGAACCGGCTTATCCTCCAAAAGGAGTCAGCCGCAGTAAAGTAAGTAAAGTAATAGATTTTTTCAAAGCTTCGTTAGTAATTGTGACGTTAAATAAAAAAGCACTCTGTGCATAACTACGGATATGTCAAGAGTAACTTAAGTTTCAGAACCCACATCTCAACTAAAATATGAGTGTTTATAAGAAAAAAAGCCAGACCATAAAATAAACTAATACCGTTTATTTTCCAAAAGATCAAAATGATACAAGAAAAAAATGTGGAAAGAGAATTATTATACAACTAAATGTGAGGAGGCGCGTTTATAATGTCAAGTACAACACAAAATGAGAATCTCAAAAAACGTCTGCGTAGAAATGACAAGAAAAGAAATCTAATCCATAATCGAGTCCTGCACTGCAATAGCAACGCGGAAAATCTTCAAGGCTAAAAAAACATTATTTTAAAATTAAAAAAATATACCTTATTTTTGAAGCGGACGAAGTTGCTGGTTCCTCTTTATTAGTCTGTGTGATTTCAACAGACATTTCCTAAATTATAGCAAAATTAAAAGGTAATTATTCATCATGTTACAGATAAACGTTTTACTGTAGTAAAACATTTATGCCCGTTGATATTGTAATTGAAGCTAAAATAATGCATACATGCTATTTATTTTGTCATTAGGATAGCAAGACAAAAAGACCCCGGCATATAAAGATAATACAATTAAAATAGTATAAAAAGGGTCGCCTTATCTGTTGAGCCGCGCAGGGTAGATAAGCGAAATCGGCCTACTGTAGGCATCTTTATCTCCGATTCTGCCTCATTTCCTTCCCCTTCCTCTTCTCAATTTAACAATAACAGTCTAGATATTATAAATATGGTTGGTTTAGATCATAACACTGAGCCCAATACCAGGTTGCCAAATTTTAAAAATGGTTCTAGTAGACAATCATTCATTAAACCTAGGTTAGGTTTTAACGTAGGCGCATTTAATGTGTGAACAACTTGGACAGCAAGAATCTCTTGCTCTTACGTTGGATAAATTAGAAATCGACATATGTTGAGTATCTGAAACTAGAATACAGGATCTTACTTGTATTACAGAACTGGTTGCACCATCCCTATCTACGCGTAATTGGCTTCAAACATCTGGTTCCAGAGTTCTCTCAAGCCGGTAAATGGGGCGTTGGTATTGCCCTTAGCGCGCGAGCTGAAGCTTTTTTAATTGAATGGATCCCTTTAAATAGTCGATTTTGTATGGCACGTTTAAATACATCTACTAAAATCAAAGCAAAAAACCGTTATCATCATTGCCTCTTCGTTGTATCTTCATATGATCCTTCCGATTGCAGTACAAAAGAAAGTAAGGACGCTTATTACACCGAATTAAGCTCCTAACTAAGTTAGGCACAAAGTTCAGATATAGTCCTGGTTACAGGTGACATGAATGCTCAAGTTGGGCGCTTAAGTAGCACAGAATTTCATTAAGTTGGAAGATACACTCCAAGCTCGACTCGCAACGATATTGGTGAACGGCTTTGGGATAGCTGTGCTGAACATAGACTATATTATAGTACAAACTTCAGACGTAGTGTTAGACGCTGTGCTACATGGCGTCCTCTAGCACCCGGACAACGGTGAACTGAAATAGATCATATAGAAATTAAATATAGATGGCGTGGTTGCATCCAAGATTGTCGTTCTTTTTGGAACACTTATGTCGACTTGGACCATGCATTTATCCGTAGATTTGCACTAAAATTTTTCAAGGAAAATAATTAAGAATAAACCCCAATTGATGTAGGCAAACTCGAATAACCGTCCTTACAACACAATTATGAAAATATTCTAAAGGCTAATCTAACTGGTCTAGATGGCGAAAATCCGAATATACTTTGCTCCAAGATAAGTTCCACTATGCACAATGCAGTTACTACTGTATGTGGCATTGCAGGTCCCGTGTAAATAATCACTGGCACTCTGTAAAATCTATCAAGATACTCGAAATAAGGCGCCAAATTCCTCCTGGCTCGACTCAGAATAATACCTGTCACAATATAAGACGCCAACTTAAGCGCAGTCTGAAAATCGATCTCGAAATTTTTTCGACCAGAAAGACTGAAGAAATGGAAGTAGCTTTCGCGTCAGGTAACAGTCGCTGTTTGTTCCAACTTATTCGCGCAACAGGTCAGAGGAAAATAAAAGTTAGTGAAACTATAAATGAGAGTAACAACGATTTAATAACCGATAAAATAAGTCGTCTTGACAGGTGGGCTGAACACTTTAGACATCAATTTTCTAGGCCACCCGCGTCAGTTCCGATTCTCGAAAGCATGTCTGCATCAACAGTGTGGAATGTTAGTCCCGAAGAACCATCCGAGTTAGTACGCGATGCAATCCTATCTCATAAACGCCGCAGGCCCCTATGATTTGCCTCCAGGATAGTTTAAGGACAGTGGCGATATAATTTCAGGAGCGTTGACAAAACTTTTTCATACTATATGGAAAGAGGAAGCCGTACCACTTGATTGGAATGAGTCGACCGTCATTCCTATCTTCAAAAAAGGCAATCGTAATTCGTGCGATAACCATCGTGGTATAAGTTTGACTCCGGTCGTATCTAGGTTATTTGCTTCGATTATCCTACGTCGTCTTAGCGCTTCATGTGAATCACATACAAGAGAAGAACAGGCCGGATTCCGCGCAGGACGAGGTTGTATAGATAATATTTTTACGTTAAGTTCTCGAACAGAGACATTTATATCACCGTCTCACAATAGCCGTCTTTCTAGACTTCAAGGGTGCATTTGATTCGGTGGATCGCAATGTTTTATTCCATATCTTGTCGAAAATCGGTAGGTCCACAAAATTTGATAATATTATACGAGCTCTCTACACAAATACTTCTGGTCGCGTTAAGGTCTACAACGAATTAACGCATAACTTTACAACCAGCAGTGGTGTTCGTCAAGATTGTCCACTTGCCCCAATTTTGTTTAATTTTGTAATCGATGCCGTTATGAACAACACTCCCCAACACATTCAGGATGATGGCGTTGAAGTTCTCCCGGGCGATGAACTAGTCGATCTTGACTATGCGGACCATATCGTACTATTATTCGACAATCAGGATGCTGCCCAGGCCACCTTGAATAGATTAACAGACGTTGTCCCGTCTACGGTATGAAATTCGCACCGTCCAAATGTAACATACTGTTACAAGATCACCCACCACTCACTCCAACGTTGCGACTGCAGAATGAAGATCTAGACATAGTCGACAGGTTTACATATCTTGGGAGCTCTATCAATAACGTAGGCAATATTACCGACGAGATGAGAATACGGATCGCGAAAGCTAGAGTAGCTTTCTCGAACCTTCGTCATTTATGGAGAAAGTTGAATATGTCACTTTGCCTTAAAGGTCGCGTTTACAATACATCTGTACGCACAGTCTTACTATACGCTAGTGAAACTTGGCCTCTTAGAGTTGAGGATTTGAGACGCTTACAGGCTTTCGATCATCGTTGTTTGAGAAGTATAGCACATGTTTGTTACCAACAATGAATAACTAACATTGACATCCGTAGACGTATTTTTGGATCTGACAATAAGAGCTCGTCGTTAGAAAAACAATTAAGGCTCCATCAACTTCGTTGGCTCGGTCTCGTTTTGCGTATGCCCTCATTTCGATTGCCCAAGAGAGCTCTGTTCTCTCACCCAGCACCAAATTGGAGTAATAAACAAGGTGGGCAGATTTTGACATGGCAGAAACAATTGAAGCCACTTACATCCAAATTGAGTAGTACAGGACCCACTCATCTGCCAGGATGGGGTCCTCGTGCGCATCATAGTTCTTGGTTAGATATGGCATCGAATCGAGCTCAGTGGCGATCTTGTTGCAGATGTCTAGTAGAATCATTTTTGTAACTTTTTTTCTTAGTAGGGCAAAGTAAGCTGCGTGGTTTGGTTTGTTTATGACGTGATACAGTGAAATCCGCAAGGAAGCTGTATTGCTGATGTCGCCTTGCCCGAATGCTAACTTGGCCATAATGGTGTTGTGTAGAGGTTTAGTTTGCCTCATTTCTGTGAGTTATCTTGAATAACTTACTCATAGTAGCAAGGTATTCCTTCTCTCACTCTCTCTCGTAAATCTCACTAATATTTTGTCTAAATTCACTTATATAATTTTTTCTTCAATCCTTATAGTTATATGGCAGTGAAACTTTAGTAACTTTTGACCTTTGTATGGCTGGACAAGATTATGATGATATACGCTTTTAACATGATTATGCAAAGTTAAAGACCTTAAGCACTTACAGGCATTCAACCACCATAGTTTGAGAAGAATTTTGAATATATATTACTAACAAAAAAATAAGCACCGCCGACATCTGTAGATACATTTTTAATCCGTCAGCAATTTCTCTCCTTTAGACGAATAGATTAGGCCTTACCAAGTGCGTTGGCTTTGTCAATTAGTATGTATTCCTATGATTCGATTGACCAGTAGATGATTTCTATCTGATCCAACTCCAAATTGATTTAAGAAAGAATGGATAGATTTAGACATCGTATAAACAGCTAAAGACACTAATGCGACCAGAAAAGTTTGCTTAGAGCTTGTAAATATTTACAAATATAGCGGGCACACAATTTCTCTATAAGGTATCAGACAGAACGTAATGATCCATGGAGTCAATTACACCTTTTAAGTCTGTAAAAACAGATATTGATGAACGGCGATATCAATTTCTTTATTCAAGTAATTGCCTAAGGGTAAAAATAGGATTCAAACAACCTCGTACTAGCCAGCATCCGGTCTGCTCTTCTCTAGTTTGTGATTTCGCGGAGCGTTGAGATGGCTTAAGTTAATCGAAACCAAATACCAGACCACTGGAGTCAAGCTTATACCATCATGTTCATATCATGAATTATGATGGTATATTTTAAAAACGTGAATAATGGTCAAATAACTATAACAAACTTCAAGTTCTCCTCTTTTAAACTGGTACGAAAGAAATTAGTCAATGCCACCATTCTTAGGTGAAGTTCGTAGTAGATCATCAGGACTTCTAGCTTTTCGATGTTTAAGAGATAAGACTGCACGCTGCATTTCTAACTCTAGTGGTGGTTAAAGATTATCATTTAGCATTTTAGATACTGGAATACTTTCATTGATCAGAACCGTTGCAAGTGCTCCAGAAAATTATTATGTGAATTGATCAGCTAATCAATCGTGATAACACATTTTCGAGTCTCTATTATTAGGTTATTGTTACAATTACCTATTCTTTCGCTAAATATTAACTTCTCTCGATTATTAAAACTATTATTAGTTATTTTTAGTTTCGCTAAACTTCATTTTTCGGATTTGACACGCGAATGTCCTGATGCGTGTTGCGAAAACTTTTACCATATCTTAAACATTTCCTTCCAAAAGAATTCATGAACAACATTCAGACGGTGCTTAAGTTGGCGTCTGATCCCCTACGAGTATTATTATAAGTCCTATTAACAGGAATTTGGCACCTAATTTCAATACTATCCACAGACTTCGCAGAGAAGTAATGACTAACTCTATGGGAGCCTACAATTATAATACTCGCAGATATTTTACACGTCAATTTATGCAGTCTGAAAGCTAATGCTGAAACATTTTGGAAAAGTAGGATGAGGAGACGGAAGAAACTTTCGCATAGTGTAACAATCAAAGTTTTCCGTGATTTCAACGCTAAACAAGCCAAAACTGCGGAAAACGGAGCTGTAGGGACATGGAAATAGCTGTGTCACCTTCATTAAGCTCTCCTATCTTACCATTGGAATTCCCCTGGGCCTGGTTAATTCAATTTTCCAGCACCATTAGCGGAACCATGCCACAAGACGTAGCGACAACACACATTCAGACAAGGCGGAGAAAGGCTATCGTATTCGGATCAGTCATAAGACGGTCAAAAGATGATAGTCGTACGTTGTTCAGGGCGCAAAAGCGCACCATCGGTGTGCTAATTTTTCGATCAGTGAAACTAGCCAGTCTTCGATTGGAATTCCGCTCCGTTCGCTCGCTCATGTACTGTCCGAAAATTGAAGTACTAATGCTGGATACATTTTCGCACAACTTGTTCATCGAAACCTATACTTCCGTTGAGAAACTTGTAAATACAACCGACAACGTACCAAATATCACCTTGAGTATAAGAACAAAAATTCTAATGCAAGCCTCGTTTATCTCTTTATGATAGAACATGAAAACTTGTTTGCTGTCTCTAATAAAACAAAAAATCTTAAAAACGTGACATCTGCAGCGAAACTAAAAAAACAAGTTCAATGTCGCTAAACGGCACTAAGACATAGCAGCCTAATTAAATTGTACGCTCAAATCGTGCGTTTCAGAAGTGGTGGTACCGCTAAGAGATACGAGCACCATCAGATTCTGAAGTTCAACTACACAAGCACTTTCTAAATTTCCTCAAGGCGCCCAAAGCGGTGTGTTTATTTAAATTATGATGGAAATTAAACCCAGTTTTGCTCCAGTACAAGACTTGTGATCTCATGAGAGTCTTTAAAGCAGCCTGATTTAATAGAATCGTTTCTGAATTGGTGAAATAGAGGTTCGGGGGGATCTGCACAAGCTCATTGCCCCAATAAGAGAAGATTCTGTTCAAGGCAAGTGGGAAAGTGTCACTGCGTTTCTTATCCAAGAAAGGTGAAACACGCACTCGAACTACCTTGTTATCAGTTTTATTTTGTCTAGAAATTTTGAAAGACAGGATATCCTAGTCTTTATAAAATAAATCTTGTCATTTTCAAACAAGTAAGATGTTATAAATAACTTCCTTCGTCATCAATACGGCCAATAAGATAATTTCGCTCCACGCGATAATTTCTGTTTCGTTTACAAGACATTTCTCACTAGCAAACTTTTTGACCTTTTACAAAATTAACCGAACATTGGTTGTGCGAGCAGTGATAACATATATTAAAATCAAGGTCGCGATCTTGATGTAAACACCAGTCCCCGTATATACCTGCATTTGACAGTATAGACTAAGCATTGTATAATGTCCGCGGCAAATTCTGAACAGTACGTGAAAGAAGTAACCGGTCTACTTCATGGATTGTCTTTTCTATCTGTTGATTGTACATATTAACAATCGTACAAATTTATTTTTTGGATAGAAGCACTGTTTTATATAATATTAACGGAAATTGCCGATTTTATAACTATCACAAATTTAACATTTCCTCATTGATATTGTGCATAAATCTACCGAATATGTATGTAACGTGACACAATGAAAACCGCCATGAAGATGTATTGTGGACGTTGCCTCGCCATAAAGCTTAATTTTCCATAATGTTGTTGGGTGGAGGTCTATGCTGGCTCATTTCTGTGTTTTATTTAGGTTAATACACTCATATTAATTAGGTGCTTTCTCAATAAATCACTTTCATTTAATAATTTGTTTTCCTAAATTATTATTACTTTTAAAACTATTATTGGTTTTTATGTTTTCTTATGGTTATATGGCAAAGATACATTAGTTAATCATGATTTGCGTACTACTGTATATAATGATGATGATTAAACGTATTCCGTTACGCACCGACCGTATAAGAACAATAGTTCCTCAATACAAAATGGAGATATTTTGGAGTGCTTTTTCCACAAATGGTCTTTCTACCAATATTTCAATCTATCTTGTTTCAAATTAGCATAAAACTTCAAAAATATAATTTACTAACATTAAGTTTGATAATATGTAAAAGGAAAAGACAAATATTTGGCTTAACATACCTCCGGAAACGCAGAATTATCGAGAGATAAATTAACTGATGCACAGCTATTGTGTCGTGCACGTTTCGAATCATCATTATTTGCAAAGTCGAGATACTGAATAGATAATTAACGCTTTAACTCACCTTACGCTTCATTTTGATATTATTACTGGCACAAATGTATGGCAGTTGTACAATATTCTAATTAAAAATTAAATAAAAATCCAATAATTAAAAATATACACTTATTATTTCTAGAAATAAAACAAGTCTTAAAATAACAATATGGTGTAATTCATAAAAATTCTTCGTTAAGGCCAAAAATTTGTAAGTTTGGAAATTAATGAAATGGAAGAGAATATAAACTACAAATAAATAAGATTCCAATTGTTATTGTCTTATTAAAAAATATCAATTTAAATAACTAAGACACAAATAAATTAAACACTAAAGTTTCTATATTCATTATATGGCATAATGTGGCATCATGTTTATAGATATATGTTCTGAAATTAAATTAACGTATGAAATTCTATTGTAAATTAATTATACAAGACAAGCATCGTATATTTAGATAACAATAATAATGCTGACATTTCCAGCTAAATTTTGTTAGCTTAAAGATGAATATAGATATAATTACTCGATAAAATAGCATTATGAATGGGAAGAAAAGCGTATTAAATAGGCCAATTCATACGACCATTGAAAATGTCCATATAAAAATGTTTAATTTAATTTTCTAAATCCTACACAAGCATAGCTCCAAGCAATTTACTCACCGCCTCCCAGTGTCATAAGAAAGATATAGACCAGAAGTTGAAAAGCCAGTACGCACAGGCACAATAATGGGGAACGTTGAGCTGATGAATTCAATCATCGTAAACTATTTACATTTGTACGAAAACAGTAGCCAGTCTTCAAAACCGAATTCATTAGTTAATACGATAGAGCGTCACTTACAAATAGAATAGTGCAAATTTACAGAATCAATGATTGATGAATAAGTCAACCAATTACATGAGACCATGACAAGCTGTCAAAACGGTATTAGTTATGAAGTATTCTGCAAAGAAATGAAAATACATGTTTCAAAATAATTAATAAAAAAATTTATAAAGTTACGTTAGCTGTAATACAACCAAAAATACGATAGCAGATCTATAAAGGTATTTTTCTTAAATTCACGATTATACGTACGAAGCTACAGAAGTCTTTTCACAGGTTAAATATGACTTTATACTTGTTACAATCAAAATTTTAAATTTACGCAAAAATACTTCCTGTTTAGCAAATATTGCCCATTTTCTTAACCATACACAAGTTCACTCAAGTTTGTCAAATCGTTTATTAATAATTATCAGATGATAATTATTGGCACTATTATTATTATCAGTTTCAGCAGTCAGATAAAAATGGTAAAATGTAGGAATAAACGCAGAGAAAAAGGCTGATTTAGTAGGTCGTGCTCCAACCTTTTACTAATACAAAAGTAATTTTAAAACTCATCCAAGGAACTGAATTGCATAAAATTTATGGTTTTCATAGAAATTACTTTAATATTCACGAACACAAAATTCTTTTTGATTAGCAGAACTTAAAAGCAAACCTGAATTGAAAAAAAGATCACGTTACTTGGTACACGTTCCAGCTTCATCCAAATTTCATCATTCGAACCGTTGGTCACTGCAACCATGGAGTTTTGCCCACCAAAATTTAAACTCTGATGAGAACAACCGAGTATTCGTGTTCACATATTGGCGAATCAAAAACAATGGCTACATATGTCAAAGATTCGAACAGCGGCTTTAAGAAAATTATTTAAAATAAAAGCCTTTATGGAAAATAATTTTTTTTATAAATTGCGGAAAATCCTAGGAAAATGCAAACAAACACCAATTCTTCTAATCAAAAGTTGAAAAATCCTATGAAAACTTAGCAAGAAAATAGCGGCAAAACTTAGGACAGATAACAACTTATCAAGGTCATTAATAAAACGAGACCTTTCTCGGCTCAATTTTCAGTATTCGGAAAATTGAAACTAATAGGGTTAATGAAAATATTTTTTAATTTTACTTTCAATACATGAATTAGTGCATATATAATAGTAATAAACCCTATTTAGCAACACATGCCATCTGACTCGAAAATTTCTAAGATAAATAAATAAATAAAATGTAGAATTATGTATGGAAAACCAACTAACTTAAAATGTCGTTAAACGAACATTGATTAAAAGAGAGGTGATAATTATTTCAATCAAGTTTGCGATCTTGATGTAAACAAAAGTCTCATTACATAAATTTATTTGTCATTATAAAATTAGCATCCAGTAAACCGGTTTCGCCCTTAATGGAAACTATTCACATACTGTCCAAAACTTGCCGCGGACAGTAAATGAAGACTTCCAAATAAGGACGAAACCGGTCTATTAGATGGATAGTTTATTCTAAAATATGCAACGCTTAGTTTATACTGAAAAAATATATGTATATTATAGGACTGGTGTTTACATCAAGTTAGCAACCTTGATTTAAATGATTAGCTTAAAATTTTGTCAAGAAAATGTATGTCGCTCACTATGCACAATTTCGCAAAAAGAGAACATCGGAACTTCAAAATTAAAAAAAAATTACTGAAAGACCTTGAGGTGATAAATATTTCTACATGGAATCTATTACAATTTAAAGAAACTGGTACTTTATTTTCAGTATAATATATAATCTGTAAAATTACAAAAATAGCTAATTATACATAACATTTCAAATCGCGTGTAAAAAAGACGAAGTAGCAATATAAAAAAAATGTTCCATGCAGCCGGATTAATAACGATTCCACACACGGCTTTTATGACAGTTAAAATAAAATGAAACATAAAAATAAAAATAATATATAACAGGAAAAATCTTGGTCTTCAACATGGTAGGTTACAGAAGAGCATAACAAAATGGCAGAAAAATCATGCCTCCTCACTGGACCCGATTTGCCACTTTCGTCCAACAAACTAATTTAAATGTATCTTGATTAATAAAAAAAGTGCGTTTACAAATAACTGAGATCGTGGATATGTGCTCGGCCAAGAGGCTGATAGTGTTAGTAATCATGCCGACACACGTTTGAGGGTACCCTTAGTCCCTTGTACTCTAGACTAAGCCGAAATAATTATATTTACACATTCGTAACAGCAGTAGATTAGCATATACGAATTTCTAATATGCATGATGCACCTAGGAATAACTTAGCTCATACATAATAAATTTAAAAATTCACATAAAATACGGATGGATTTAAAAACCATTGTTATACGAAACAAATTCGGCATGCAAAGTTATATCTTCACCTTTAAACATGTGCAACAAAATAGCCAATTGATCCAGTATTCATTGATGACTTGTATTGAAAATCAATAAATTTTCACGCAAATGAAGCAAAAATCGTTCCAACAGAAAGACAGTCTACATTAATACTTTGCATACCCATAAAATGACATATCATCTAAATGTGAAATAGACATTTTCTTCTGAAAGATTTGATAACGATTTCATTAATCTATAACTAATTGAATTTTGTTACATCTGAAAAACCGAGAATCGAGTATTTAGCATTTGGACTGGATAAATGGGTGAAACTGAAACCTGAAAAGACAGAAAAGACTCCATTAAGTGCATTAAAGCCAGTTTCAGGCTCAGATATCTAATCATACCAAGAAATGTGTCAGCAAGATTTTTGAAGGCATAATCGGCGGAACCAATCACAACAGCGTTACTTATTTCGTTTTCATTAACGGTGATTATCTGTTAATTAGAAGCAAAAGCAACCGATCATGGCTCATAAAATATCAGCTGCAATTTGCCATATTTCCGGCCCAGTGAGATTTCTCTGCATATTAAATTTATTATCGGCAATATATTGTTAAATAAGCTTCCGAATCTAGGACGTTATAATGTGCATAACAAGGATACAAGACATTTGGGCTATTCAAACGTACGTCAAAAGTCCAATTTTAAGTAAAATTATTTATTTTTAAGAAAGCTACAAATAGGCAAGAAACGCTTCTCGAGGATAAACTTGAGTCGTTTATCTTGTAAAAGGCGTCGTTATCAGACAATTAGCACCATAGTCAATACCAAAAAGTAAAGTGAAACATTAATAAGGAATCTAGAACTGCCATTGGATTAAAATTATACCAGCTGGATCGATATATTTATATATTCATTAGTTATCTTAATAATATGTATGATACCAATCATCGCAAGAAAAACTTACGTATAATACTTTTTCGAAGAAATTTCTAGGTATGACATAGGTATTATTAAACAGATAAAAATTATAGATAGTTTTCAAACATGTATAGGAGAACAATAGGGCTAATAGATAATTAAAGAAGAAACGGTTTGTTTTATATTGAAACTTGCTTTAGAAGCAAGATATACACAGGTTAAAAATAAAAATAATGGTTACAAAGCGTTTAGCCTTTGTTTGAACGGGTGCTGTGTCATTATACATTTTGTTAACAATAAGAATCCTTCACAATGATACGCTTGTTCGGTAACAGCAATGTTGATAACAAGTATATCGGTTTTACATTAGGCTAGTTTAGACTTTTCATGCATAAAAAGTCGGATAATCGATGTGGAGATCAACATTGACTCGATTGAAACAGAAATTTGCATGTTGTGACTAGGTATAAAAATAGATCTTTCAGTATACTAATGGCTCTTTGTGCAGTTAATTCGATTGTGGTAACTTCAAATCTAAATGAAATTTAATGAGATCTATCAATGAACATCAAATTATTGAAGTTTTTCAAATACATGCATATTTCTTGCATATTATCGAAGGTTACTTTCCTGACTATAGTAAATGCTTGGCAAGATTTTAGCTTATTGTGAATATTTTCTCTATTTTGGTACATCTCAACACAATCCTATTGTTTTAGTTTTCTTATGGTATATAACGGTAGTAACGTAAAATTTTGACGTATTTTAGCACATTCTTATTTATAGTTATATACAATGGGCGACAAAGGTTCCCCACAAGATAAGAATCAAGCCAACAAAACATATGATGCAAACCGAATAAAGATTTAAAAATTCTATGACGTGACTAAAATGGGAAAATCCAGTGACTTTTATAACAGGAAGCTCCTAGATCATCAGCATATTGAAGCTTAATAAAATTCCGGTGCTGTTGACAGGTCTCTATAATCCATAAACAATAAACGAGTAAACAGTTATATATTGAATTATGTTAAATGAGTTGAGAAATAACAATTTGTTTTAATGCGAAACTGATGGATTAGATCAGTGACAGGGGCGATATAGATGTGGAGGTCAATTAATTAACTCCTCAAAACATATAATATTAAACTATAATTGATTACGCAGGTGGTGTTAACGATTCTTTCAATCAAGCTTGCGAGCATGAAGTAAACATCAATCCAATTGTATTTAACCAGTCTTCGGACAATATAGCAAAGTCTACTCAATTATTGTCTATTCTGTAAACTAACATAACTCAGTGATTGTAACAAAAAATAATTAAATATTAATTAATTGCACAGGTGGTAACAATTCTTTTAAATCAAGTTTGCGAGCTTGAAGTAAACACCAATCCCATTTTAATTAAGTCTTCTTGAGATTTTGAGTTGTGTGGTCCTAACATGAGACATTTTGATAATAAAGTATTGATGTTCACAACGAAATTATCGCTTAATTTAATTTATGAGAATGATCTCAAATTTGCTTCAGGTAACTGACGTAGATATTTTTCAAACCTGTTCAGTTATCTGCGGCATTCAGTGAGACGGTAAGCACACTTATTGCTATAATAAATATATTGTAATAAAACTTATTTTAAAATTATGGAAAGCTATGAGAATACTGAGGATACTATCACACAGCGATACTCCAGCACAATACACTGATGCTTTAATGCCGCATAACCATAAAATTCATAGTTATGAGTGGACTGTAAGTGAACACAGAGCAATTAACCGAAGGATTTAATAAATGTAGTTAAAGAGAAAGTTCTGATGGATTTAGTTTTTCTAACTTAGATGATCATGCTGTATATATGGATTATCCGAGCCTGAATCTCACAGGCTCTATGATGGTAGTGGCCATAGGGCCTGTACATAAAATGAAACAACAACCATGCCAAACTTGGCATAAACATAACAAGCACAACTATAATTCTATAAAATAAACGTATCAGAAATATTATTTATCAATATATGCATTTATTAGTTTAAACCTAACCTATAATTCAAATATCAAAAACTAGAACAATAATTTGATAAAAAAGCTACCCTTTCACCAAAATCAATCAAACGATCCAATGAATTAATAGTAAAAAAGAATGCAGCAGTAGAAAAAAAACGTGCCAAAATTATTTTTAAATCATATAAATTACGCTTTATAAAATATAACATTACCTCAATTATATCACGCTACGTATGGTATAAATTCTTTATGGATTTAATGTTTTATTTCCATATGGAATGAGCCACTAAAGCCGTCATTTTTAATGTTCAAGCCAGGGGGCTATACAATGGTGCATAAAACGGACAGAAATTGTATAATTTCAGCAAGGGTGCTATGCAATGTTACATAAAGTGACAAAATAATCAGTTAACGTTGGGAGACCCTGAATACAGCCGTATAGAAAAAGATATTAACTTCGACAAGTTTTAGAAAATAATAGAATAGTGTAAACGCCCAGGCTTCAAGTAAATTCCGTACGACGTAACAAACTCGGTTAAGGTACTCTGGATATGGATATTGTTATGATAGGGGGGCCCTTAACAGGGCCTGGTCTTGCGTTCTCCGGAATTATTCCGAGTGTGAAGATGTCCTAGAGCCTTGCGTTGACTCTGGCTGTGGTTCCCTCTGCTGTTGCGTTGTAATCACGATGTGGAAGTTCTGCATTAATTGGCTCGTCTCGCTGGTTGTACCACAACAAGATTAGTCACGGATGTAGCCAATTGTTGGTGAAACAAATCAAATCACCAGCGTAGGTATTGACAGCCGACAGAACGCACACGCGTAACGCAAAGCAGAATGCAAATGCGACAACTGACTTGCATGGTAAATTGCCGTGCTTAAATAGCATGCCATAGTAATATATGTCTACTTGCACACTATTGGTTAAACGGCAAGTTTCGCTTTTTTCTCATTGGTGCAACGTAAATAAAATTGAATTTAATTTACGCAATATGTCGGCCATTAATTTGTGTCGTTACAACACTTTCCTCTCTGAAAAAAAGAAAAAGAATTCCTCTCTGCGAGGCTAGATAAGAAATGTATGACAGAGTTCGAAAAGAGTTAAGCAAAAATATGATGAACCATAAATGCTGGGCTTAAATATGCTTGTTGGTTGCTTCAACAATGATATGATGCCAGGTAACCACTAGGAATTGCTACACAAATTGTTAGCTCTAGTGGTCGGTCATACCACGTGAGGCAAAATAGAGCAGTGTAAGATTTGGGAGCCGCAGCGTGAAGATTTCGAGGTAAATCGCCTCTGAATTTGCCAGGTTTAAGTTAAAACCTAAGCAGGTTGGATCGTCGTCAATGTGTTTGTATACGACCAAAGGAGCTAGAGTGCTCGACGTTGTGGTCATGACATTTGTAGAGTGGTCTTTGTGCAATTGATGAAGTTGAGATATGCATTGAAAGTGGCCTGTACCATGATATGAAGCTGATAACTACTTAGTGTTGCTACACGAAAGCGTTAGCTCCAAGTAGCTGGTAATACCAAAATAGGCAGTGTGATGTCGTGTGTGAGAAATACATTATAATGTAAAAATATATACATTAAATTCAAAGGTAACTGCATAAAAATATGTACACGAACATTGCCTCAGAGATGACATAATACCAAAGTAAATCGGGTAATGACCGCGATACTTTGGTTGTAGTGGTGCAACAGCATTGTCGTTGCGAACGAGTACTCTCTTGCAGCTGTGGAGCTGTGGGTGAACGAAGACTGGACGAGGCGTATGTCTCGGCTGCTGTTCAGACATGTTACCGAAATGAAGTCGAAGGCGGGTAGCTTCGTCTTGTGGGTCATCTTGTGCCGGTAGTAGACGTGGGAGCTGACTAGGCAGGCGTAGATCCATGCCATACAAGAGTTGTGACGCAGACGTTTTAATAGATTCACGAGTACAGGAACGCATGGCAAGCAGAACTAAAGGTAGTGCATCGACCCAGTTGCCATTAAAGGACGAGGAAGCTAAAGCAGTTTTGAGTCCCTTATGCATTCTCTCTACCATGCCATTAGCTTGGGGATGGTAGGCAGTCGTCTGGCGTAAGATGCATCCCATGTACCGCAAGGTGGTTTTGAAACGATCAGATGAGAAGCAAGTGCCTCTGTCCGTGATGACCTCATTGGGAACACCATAATTGGATATCCATGCAGAGATAAAACCATTAGTTACTTCGTCTGCAGAAATGGTGCCAAGAGGTAATGCCGCAGGCCACCGTGTAAATCTATCGATCATAGTTAGAAGGTAGCTGAAACCTTGAACCTTTGTCAGATGAACTATGTCGATGTGGACGATGGCTAGGCGAGAAGTAGTTCGAAAATGTTGCAACTTAGAACGAGTGTGTCTTGTGATCTTGTTTTTCTGACAAATAGCACACTCGGAGACCCATCGTTTAACATTCTGCCTAAGTCTGTGACCACAGAAACGATCTGTAAGAAGTCGGACAGTCGCTTGGCCTTCTGGGTGAGAAATTGAGTGAATTGAATCGAAAACTTTTCTCTGAAGGCTGGTCGGCAGAACTGGCTTGTTGGGCTGCGTAACCGTGAAGTAAACAATTGGTAAGCCTTCCCAGAGACGGCATATGAACTTGGTTGGGTGACGGGCTATTGATCTTTGAATGTGAATATCACCGCTTTGTTCCGTTCGCAGGAGGGTTAGCGTTAGTGCAGGTTCACTGACTGCCAAGGAGTTGACAGTGAATGATGACAGCGAAGGTGGTTGTAGAGAGACGTCTGGCCTGGACAGGGCATCTGCAATGAAGTTCTGTTTGCCCTTGACGTGAAAGACGTCAAATTGCCATTCGCTTAGACGAGAAAGCTGTCTTTCCACTCTGGCAGGGTACTTGGCGATAGATGAAGTTGCGTTTCGAAGTGCGCTAACTAATGGTGCATGATCTGTGAAAACAACAAATCTGCTACTGCCAATGATGCTGATAAAATGGCGCACTGCGTCGTGGATGGCGAGAAGTTCTCGACCGAAAGTGTCGTACCTCGTTTCTACTGGTTGGAGAGTACGCGAGTAGAAACTGACAGGCTTCCGAACTCCGTCGACCTCTTGTTCCAACGTGGCTCCAATGGCGAATTCAGAAGCATCTGTCGTGAGTAGAAAAGGCTTTTAAAATCTGGATGTGTTAGCATTGTGGCATTTGCTAACGAGTAGATGGCGAGTCGAAGTAATTCCTTGCCTTCGGATGACCAAGTAATGTCGGAATTCTTGCTAAGGCCTTTTCAATACCGCAGGTGCCTACACAAAGTATAAAGTTGTCTTGAAAGGTCCGGAAGGAACTTGCGATAGTAGTTTAGTTCTCCCAGAATTTTCTGCAACTCGCTAACAGTCTTCGGTGACTTGATATTGCTGATCGAATTTGCCGTTGACAGCAAATGCTGAATACCTTGTGGCGTGATACGATGCCCTAAGAAGTCCACGGATGTAGTTACAATCTGCGTCCTTTCACAGTTGAACTTGAGTCCGTGGTTGGATAAGCCTGAAAGGACATCTCGTAGATGCTTGGCATGAGATTCTAAGTCTGGACTGAATACCATTATGTCATCGAGATATGACATACAAATAAGCGGAGTCGTCGCGAAGTATGTTGTCCATGAATCTTTGAAATGTCTGTGTAGCACACTTAAGTCCAAAAGGCATGTAAAGATTTTCTAAAAGGCCAAATAGGGTGATGATTGCAGTTTTCTCGATATCCTCTGGTGCTACCGGGATGTGATGGTAGGCTTGTCTGAGGTCAATCACTGAGAAGAAATTGCTGCCGTTGAGTTTTTCAAGTAAAGTGTTAATATTTGGAATAGGATATGCATAAGATTTTGTCACTGAATTTAGCTTACGGTAGTCTCCGCAGGCTCTGTACGATCCGTTTAATTTAGAGACTAAGTTCATTGGTAACGCCCATGAACTTTTCGATGGTCTGATGATTCCCTCTTCCAAAAGCCTTGAGAATTCTTCTTGTGCAGCTTTCAGCTTAGCAGGAGCCAGTGGTCGCTTCTTGAGTGCAATAGGTTGTCCTTCTGTGACGATATGGTGCATCGTGTTGGAGACTCGTAGCTCTGACTTGTTAAGATCGAAAAGCGATTTGTATTTTTGAAGAGCTGCTGATATCTCTGCTGAATGATGCACTGGGGTTGGCTGAATGACCTGTAACTCCAAACACTCGGAGGCAAGTGTCCAAAAACTTTGCTCAAGTCCGATGGAGGGGTCGATGATCTTTTGATTGGCAAGATCAACAATGAGCCGAAATCAAGGCCTATTATATTATGTGAGACCTTGGCAATGATGAAGTTGTGAAGAAATTCACGTTGTAGACCTATGTTGAGTTTGCGGTACCGGCAGCCATAAGGTTGTATGGGCTCGCCAGTAGCTGTTGCAAGAAGAAGGCCTAGCGACATCTCAGCCATTGAATCACCCTTGAGAACCGAGACAGCTGCACCTGTGTCTACGATGAACTCTTCGCCAGTTTTGAAATCAAAAATGTGCAGAAGCTCGTTGGGCTGTTTGGCCGGGTCATGTAAACATGTGGGCTGCTGATGCGACCGGCGTTGTCCGTTTGGCTATCTATGTGAAATATTCGGCGTGGTCAAAAAGAGTCGACAGGGATGTCGGATTGTAGTTGGTTTCTTCCTTGTGGCGCCGTTGATGCCGTTGATGCGCAGAAAGTACGGTCTTCTACTTCCTGCGCCAGACGTTTCCCATACTGATGCACCCTTGTGCCTGTGGTCTGTTGTCCTTTCCGTCAGCTGTGGAAATTGGCACTCATTCGGAAATTCTTCGGAACGACAAAGACAAACTTGGCAAGCATAAAAAAACTTCTGGTGGTTATAACACCAGTTCTTTGGGGCATATTTATTAAAGGATTGCGGAGATCTCGATCGCCGCCTACCGTTATAATTGGGCTTAGGAACGAATTTTGGTCGAGCATTCACTTGATTTAGCTCGGATTTGGTAATGGCCAATCCTTCTAGAACTTTGGCCATGTTCGCCACTGTCCTCTCTAAAGAGGAGAGTCTATCATCTTGCGGGGGTGAAGAAAAGGATGATGGATTCACTTTGGGTTCCAAAACCCTATATTCTAACTCACATCTCTCAGATAAGTCATCTATAGAGAGAGTGTTGGGGAGCTGTCTGGCAAAGAGTTTTAATGTTTGTGGAAGATTGTTAATAAAAACAACCTTAGCCTCATGGTCAGAAATGTTGGTTTTATACCAACGTTTCCGTAATTCCCTCAGTATTTCGATGGGGCCAAGGTTTGGCATGTCTAACTGCGCATATTTGTTTATTATCTGCTCAGTCTCTGTGGGCCCAAGCAAGGATTCTACTTCGTTTTGTAGGCCCAAAATGGGATTAGGTAGCTTCCTAATGGCCTCAAGCTCAGGATAAATCCGTCACTGCAATTCAGAAGGTAGTTTAGCAAAACCCTTCGACAGTTTTTGATGATTGTCATAATCAGGAAACGGGGAGAAAGCGGAGTCTACGCGCATAAAGAACAGTTCACTATCTCCATCCCAAACAGGAACATCAATATCTAAAACTGGACCTGACATTCTAAAAATCTTACGGGATCTTAAAAGCATAAATTTATACGCAAAATAAAAATGTATAAATATACTTTAACGAAACGCTTACCTACAAACAGCTTCCACAGTTGAATGAGCGCAGAAAACAGATGAATTAGTTCCTTCACAAAACACGTCACAGTAACTGCTTCCAAAAATTGAAATTATCCGCAATTGAGCCTGTCGAGTACGTACGGTGCAGTTTTGTACGTAGGAAAGTTGAACAGAGGGCCTGTTGGCCTTTGATGCACGAATGTATTATTATTATACCCCACAAAAAAATTCACCAGAAATCCACGAATATATACCCAACAAAATTCCCAGAAGACCACGATCAGGGTAAAGACAAACGCAAATGTTAATCTATTTTTATCCCAAATAAATGAAAAAGAAAGTCAATTTTATTTATACCAAAAAAAACAGAACAGTACTCAATATCCTGGCGCGGTCGCCAATTTTGTAAACGCCCCGGCTTCAAGTAAATGCCGTACGACGTTACAAACTCGGTTAAGGTGCTCTGGAATATAGATATTGTTATGATAGGGGGCCCTTAACAGGGCCTGGTCGTGCGTTCTCCGGAATTATTCCGAGTGTGAAGATGTCCTAGAGCCTTGGGTTGACTCTGGGTGTGGTTCCTTCTGTTGTTGCGTTGCAATCACGATGTGGAAAACTTCGTTGAAGTTCTGCATTAATTGGCTCGTCTCACTGGTTGTACCGCAACAAGATGAGTCACGGATGTTGCCAATTGTTGGTGAAGACAATCCAATAACCAGCGTAGGTATTGACAGCCGACAGTACGCACACGCGTAACGCAAAGCAGAAGGCAAATGCGACAACTGACTTGCATGGTAAATTGCCGTGCTTAAATACCATGCCATAGTAATATGTCTACTTGCACACTATTGGTTAATGGCAAGTTTTGCTTTTTTCTCATTGGTGCAACGTAAATAAAATTGAATTTAATTTATGCAATATGTCGGCAATTAATTTGTGTCGTTACAATAGCTTTATTTGGATTTGTTACGACACAATAACAATTCGCCGACATATTGCGTAAATGAAATTCAAATTCAATTTTAGCGACATAAATTGGAAATAAGCAAAATTTGCCGTTAACCAATGGCGTGCAAGTTGCCAAGTAAAGGCTACTTAAGCACGGTGAATTTACCATGCCAGTTCGTTATCGCGTTTGCCTTCTGCTGTGTGCTACCTGTGCTTGCTGTCTGCTGTCGTCAGCCACGCTGATTTTTTGTCTTGCTTCACACACAATGGCAATTTCAGTCACACCAATCTTGTTGCTGCATACTTAGTGAGAGGGAGCAATATCTCCATTTGATTCCTACGGTGTGTCAGTTACTGCAGATCTTCAACTAGATTACATAGCTACTCACTTAACACGGATGTCAACGCAAAAGCAGATCGAAAAAAACCCAATTCAACCATTTTAGCTGGCTTCAAGTCAAAAACGGTAATTGACTGGTCAGTTTCGTCTAAATTCAATAAGTTGATGTGTAAAGCAACCACAGATATAAAAATTTCCTGATCCGAGTTGACAGATATGGCTTTACCGTGGTAGGTGTGTGCATTCGCAAACAGGCGTCTTGGACGCACTTCCACAGTTAGACTGGAAGCCGGCCAAACTTTCGTACTTTCAGGTTGATTGCACTGGTCAGATTTATAGTCAGCCGAGGTCCAATTAGGCAATCGTTGCTATTCGTGGCTGAGCCTGATACTAAGGATTCTGCATCTGCGTCCTGACATATACCATCCACGGATTCGCGAGGTTCTTCGTCAGTCATGCAAATCTCCTGCGAGGCACTGAGTGCACCTTCGATGTCTGCTGCAGCCACCAAATCGTAATTAATTTGGTTAAAAGGTCCTGGAGTGAAGACTGTGATAAACTGTTGCGAAGACCGTGAGGTTAACGTGGAAGAAGGACGCATTAGCAAATCATTATGCAAATCAGCCTGTTGTTGGGAGTACGCCGCACGCCATCGCCAGCACCATGAACGTTCGAAAACTTCTTTGTCCAGCCAATATGGCCTCCATCATCGCCACGCAAATTAAAGTTGTAAGCCTCTTGCGTCCGTTCAGATATGCGCCACAGCTTATCAATCGTTGATAAGAGGTGATTAGACGGATTTATTTTCGACAACCAAGCTATTGAATTCACCTTTTCCTCTATTTCTAAGGATTTCAAATAGTCGAATTCTGGTTCATGGCTAGTAAAAGCGCAATAAACATCATAAGCGCCATATTTTTTGCTCTTTGGATTTAAATATTATAATATGCCCTCCCTTGTCGCCTGCAGCTAAGAAGTCCCCGGTTGTGTCATACTCAATGCAAGTAAATGGAGAACCTTAATTTAAAATCATTGAGCTTACTATCCCAAAGGTCTCTTGGATTCGATTCCTTTTGGATTACGTTCCATTTCAGGAATTCTGAAGATTTGGAAAATGTTGTCAGATAAAATATTTAATAGATTCAAACCACGCATGTTCCATTCAATAGATAGTAATATTGGAAAATGTATAATATAAAAAAGGTATTGTAAACGCCCCGGCTTCAAGTAAATGCCGTACGACGTTACAAACTCGGTTAAGGTGCTCTGAATAGAGATTAGTTACTGATATGGGGTCCCTTAAGAGGGCCGGGTACTACGTTCGCTTGAAGTTTTCAGAGTTGAAGATGTCCTAGAGCCTTGGGTGGACTCTGGTTGAGTTTTTCGCTCCCGTGGTTGAGCTGTGATCGCGTTGTGTATGGTGTCCTGCAGGTCCTGCACTCAATTGGCTCGTCTCTCCGGTATCCCGCATCAAGATGAGTAGGTATTGACAGCCGACAGAGCGCACACGTATTGACAGCCGACAGAACGCACACGCGTGAAGCAGGTAGAAGGCAAATGCCACAACTGACTTGCATGGTAAATTACCGTGCTTAAATAGCATGCAATATGTGTACTTGCATACTATTGGTTAAGCGTGGTTAAACGTGGTTAAACGGCAATTTGCTTTTTTCTCATTGGTGCAACGTAAATAAATTTGAATTTAATTTACGCAATATGTCGGCGATTGATTTGTGTCGTTACAACACTTTCCTCTCTGAAAAAAAAGAAAAAATATTCCTCTCTGCGAGGCTAGATAAGAAATGCATGACAGAGTTCGAACCAAGTTAAGCAAAAATATGATGAACCATAAGTGCTGGGCTTAAATATGCTTGTTGGTTGCTTCAACAATGATATGATGCCAGGTAACCACTAGGAATTGCTACACAAATTGTTAGCTCTAGTGGACGGTCATAGCACGTGAGGCAAAATAGAGCAGTGTAAGTTTTGGAGCCGCAGCGTGAAGATTTCGAGGTAAATCGCCTCTGAATTTGCCAGGTTTAAGATAAAACCTAAGCAGGTTGGATCGTTGTCAATGTGTTTGTATACGACCAAAGGAGCTAGAGTGCTCGACGTTGTGGTCATGACATTTGTAGAGTGGTCTTTGTGAAATAGATAAAGTTGAGATATGCATTGAAAGTGGCCTGTACCATGATATGAAGCTGATCACTACTTAGTGTTGCTACACGAAAGCGTTAGCTCTAAGTAGCTGGTCATACCAAAATAGGCAGTGTAATGTCATGTGTGAGAAATACATTATAATGTAAAAATATATACATTAAAATCAAAGGTAATTGCATAAAAATATGTACACGAACATTGCCTCAGAGATGGCATAATACCAAAGAACTGTTCAAAAATGCTACACAATTGTTAGCTAAGAACAGCTGGTTATGCCACGTGAGACAAATACTAAAAATTAACGTAAGGTTAAAAAAATTTTATAGTTAAATGTTAATGTTTAAAAAAAATTAATTACGCGTTATACAAAGCAGGTTGAGATTGTGGGCAGACGGAGCCTGAGACGTGTGTAGAAGGTTGAACGCTCTCAGGATCAGGTGGTTCGATAAACGGTTTTAACCTGTCTATGCTTACTGATGTCGGTGTAGCGCCTTGCATAATGATGAAGTATTTTGGCTGTTTTAGTAAAATCGGGTAAGGACCGCGATACTTGGGTTGTAGTGGTGCAACAGCAGTATTGTTGCGAACGAGTACTCTCTTGCAGCTGTGGAGCTGTGGGTGAACGAAGACTGGACGAGGCGTGTGTCTCGGCTGCTGTTCGGACATGTTACCGAAATGAAGTCGAAGGCGGGTAGCTTCGTTTTGTGGGTCATCTTGTGCCGGTAGTAGACGTGGGAGCTGACTAGGCAGGCGTAGATCCATGCCATACAAGAGTTGTGACGCAGACGTTTTAATGGATTCTCGAGTACGAGAACGCATGGCCAGCAGAACTAAAGGTAGTGCATCGACCCAGTTGCCATTAATGGACGAGGATGCTAAAGCTGCTTTGAGTTCCCTATGCATTCTCTCTACCATGCCATTAGCTTGGGGATGGTAGGCAGTCGTCTGGCGTAAGATGCATCCCATGTACCGCAAGGTGGTTTTGAAACGATCAGATGAGAAGCAAGTGCCTCTGTCCGTGATGACCTCATTGGGAACACCGTAATTGGATATCCATGCAGAGATAAAACCGTTAGTTACTTCGTCTGCAGAAATGGTGCCAAGAGGTAATGCCGCAGGCCACCGTGTAAATCTATCGATCATAGTTAGAAGGTAGCTGAAACCTTGAACCTTTGTCAGATGAACTATGTCGATGTGGACGATGGCTAGGCGAGAAGTAGACCGAAAATGTTGCAACTTAGAACGAGTGTGTCGTGTGATCTTGTTTTTCTGACAAATAGCACACTCTGAGACCCATCGTTTAACATTCTGCCTAAGTCTGTGACCCCAGAAACGATCTGTAAGAAGTCGGACAGTCGCTTGGCTTCCTGGGTGAGAAATTGAGTGAATTGAATCGAAAACTCTTCTCTGAAGGCTGGTCGGCAGAACTGGCTTGTTGGGCTGCGTACCCGTGAAGTAAACAATTGGTAAGCCTTCCCACAGACGGCATATGAACTTGGTTGGGTGACGGGCTATTGATCTTTGAATGTGAATGTCACCGCGTTGTTCAGTTCGCAGGAGAGTTGGCGTTAGTGCAGGTTCACTGAGTGCCACGGAGTTGACAGTGAATGGTGACGGCGAAGGTGGTTGTAGAGAGACGTCTGGCCTAGACAGGGCATCTGCAATGAAGTTCTGTTTGCCCTTGACGTGAAAGACGTCAAATTGCCATTCGCTTAGACGAGAAAGCTGTCTTTCCACTCTGGCAGGGTACTTGGCGATAGATGAAGTTGCGTTTCGAAGTGCGCTAACTAGTGGTGCATGATCTGTGAAAACAACAAATCTGCTACTGCCAATGATGCTGATAAAATGGCGCACTGCGTCGTGGATGGCGAGAAGTTCTCGGCCGAAAGTGTCGTACCTCGTTTCTACTGGTTGGAGAGTACGCGAGTAGAAACTGATAGGCTTCCGAACTCCGTCGATCTCTTGTTCCAAAGTGGCTCCAATAGCGAATTCAGAAGCATCTGTCGTGAGTAGAAATGGCTTTTCGAAATCTGGATGCGTTAGCATTGTGGCATTTGCTAACGAGTTGATGGCAAGTCGAAGTAATTCCTCGTCTTCGGATGACCAAGCAATGATGGAATTCTTGCTAAGTCCTTTTCGGTTCCGCAGGTGCCTGCACAAAGGATAAAGTTGTTTTGAAAGGCCTGGAAGGAACTTGCGATAATAGTTTAGTACTCCCAGGATTTTCTGCAAATCGCTCAAAGTCCTTGGTGACTTGATATTCTTGATTGAATTCGTCTTTGACGGCAACGGTTGAATACCTTGGGCCGTGATACGATGCCCTAAGAAGTCGACGGATGAAGTTGCAATCTGCGTCTTGTCACAGTTGATCTTGAGTCCGTGGTTGGATAAGCGTGAGAGGACATTTCGTAGATGTTTCGCATGAGATTCTAGATCTGGACTGAATACCATAATGTCATCGAGATATGACATACAATAAGCAGAGTCGTCGCGAAGTATGTTGTCTATGAATCTTTGAAATGTCTGAGTAGCACACTTAAGTCCAAAAGGCATGTAAAGGTATTCGAAAAGGCCAAATGGAGTGATGACAGCAGTTTTCTCGATATCCTCTGGTGCTACCGGGATGTGATGGTAGGCTTGTCTAAGGTCAATTACTGAGAAGAAATTGCTGCCGTTGAGTTTTTCAAGTAATGTGTTGATATTTGGAATAGGATATGCATCAGATTTTGTCACTGAATTTAGCTTACGGTAGTCTCCACAGGCTCTGTACGATCCGTTTGATTTTGAGACTAAGTGCAGTGGTGACGCCCATGAACTTTTCGATGGTCTGATGATTCCCTCTTCCAAAAGCCTTGAGAATTCTTCTTGGGCAGCTTTCAGCTTAGCAGGAGCCAGTGGTCGCTTCTTGAGTGCAATAGGTTGTCCTTCTGTGACGATATGATGCATCGTGTTGGAGACTCGCAGATCGGATTTGTTAAGATCGAAAAGCGATTTGTATTTTCGAAGAGCTGCTGATATCTCTGCTGAATGATGCACTGGGGTTGGTTGAATGACCTGTAACTCCAAACGCTCGGAGGCAAGTGTCCAAAAGCTTTGTTCAAGTCCGGTGGAGGGGTCGATGATCTTTTGATTGGCAAGATCAACAATGAGCCGAAATTTTAGAAGGAAATCAAGGCCTATTATATTATGTGAGACCTTGGCAATGATGAAGTTGTGGGAAAATTCACGTCGTAGACCTATGTTGAGTGTGCGGTATTGGCAGCCATAAGTTGGTATGGGCTCGCCTGTAGCTGTTGCGAGAAGAACGCCTAGCGACATCTCGGCCATTGAATCACCTTTGAGAACTGAGACTGCCGCACCTGTGTCTACGATGTACTCTTCGCCAGTTTTGAAATCAAGAAGGTGCAGAAGTTCGTTTGGCTGTTTGGCCGGGTCATGCAAACAAG
Organism: Eudiplozoon nipponicum; assembly: GCA_029291075.1. Lineage (NCBI taxonomy): Eukaryota > Metazoa > Platyhelminthes > Monogenea > Mazocraeidea > Diplozoidae > Eudiplozoon > Eudiplozoon nipponicum. Next base: position 125,787 of record JAQBSW010000935.1, read on the forward strand.
TAGGCTGGTGATAGCGACCGGCATTGTCTGTTTGGTTCTCTATGTGAAAAATTCGGCGTGGACGAAAAGAGTCGACAGGGATGTCGGATTGTAGTTGGCTTCTTCCCTGTAGCGCCGTTGATGCCGTTGATGTGCAGAAAGTACGGTCTTCTACTTCCTGCGCCAGACGTTTCCCGATACTGATGCACCCTTGTGCCTGCGGTCTGTTGTCCTCTCCGTCAGCTGTGGAAATTGACACTCATTCGGAAATTCTTCGGAACGACAAAGACAAACTTGGCAAGCATAAAAAACTTCTGGTGGTTATAACACCAGTTCTTTGGAGCATATTTATTAAAGGATTGCGGAGATCTCGATCGCCGCCTACCATTATAATTTGACTTGGAAACGAATTTTGGTCGAGCATTCACTTGATTTATCTCCGATTTGGTAATGGCCAATCCTTCTAGAACTTTGGCCATGTTCGCCACTGTTCTCTCTAAGGAGGAGATTCTATCATCTTGCGGGGGTGAAGAAAAGGATGATGGATTCACTTTGGGTTCCAAAACCCTATATTCTAACTCACATCTCTCAGATAAGTCATCTATAGAGAGAGTGTTGGGGAGCTGTCTGGCAAAGAGTTTTAATGTTTGGGGAAGATTGTTAATAAAAACAACCTTAGCCTCATGGTCAGAAATGTTGGTTTTATACCAACGTTTCCGTAATTCCCTCAGTATTTCTATGGGGCCAAGATTTGGCATATCTAACTGCGCATATTTGTTTATTATCTGCTCAGTTTCAGTGGGTCCAAGCAAGGATTCTACCTCGTTTTGTAGGCCCAAAATGGGATTAGGTAGCTTCCTAATGGCCTCAAGCTTGGGATAAATCCGTCGCTGCAATTCAGAAGGTAGTTTAGCAAAAACCTTTGACAGTTTTTGATGACTGTCATAATCAGGAAACGGGGAGAAAGCGGAGTCTACGCGCATAAAAAATAGCTCACTATCTCCATCCCAAACAGGAACATCAATATCTAAAATTGGACCTGACATTTTAACAATCTTACGGGATCTTAAAAGCATAAATTTATAAGCAATATGAAAATGATATAAAGTATACTTTAACGAAACGCTTACCCACAAACAGCTTCCACGGTTGCTTGATATTGTCCAGTACAAAAGGAAAAAAAAAACGAACAGAGGCCCCGATGGCCTTTGATGACAATGTATTATTATTTCAACACAGAACAGCGTCACTCCTTCCAAAAATTGAAATTGTCCCATAGGGAAGACGAACAGAGGCCCCGTTGGCCTTTAGTGCCAATGAATTATTATTTTCAACAGCAAGAATAACACACTGCTTCCAAAATTTGAAATTTTCCTTTAGGGAAGACGAACAGAGGCCCCGTTGGCCTTTGATGCCAATGTATTATTATTTTCAACACAGAACAGCGTCACGCCTGCCAAAAGTGAAATTGTCCTGTAGGGAAGACGAACAGAGGCCCCGTTGGCCTATTAGTGCCAATGAATTATACCCCCGCTACACACTCACAAATCCACGAATATATAGACCCAACCAGAATTCCCAGAAAAACCACGATCACGGTAGAGAAAAACGCAAATGTTAGTCGATTTTTATCCCAAACAGATGAAGAAGGAAGTCAATTTTATTTATACCCAAAAAAAATCAGATACAATAATCAATATCCTGGCGCGGTCGCCAATTTTGTAAACGCCCCGGCTTCAAGTAAATGCCGTACGACGTTACAAACTCGGTTAAGGTGCTCTGAATAGAGATTAGTTACTGATATGGGGGCCCTTAAGAGGGCCGGGTAATGCGTTCGCTTGAAGTCTTCAGAGTTGAAGATGTCCTAGAGCCTTGGGTGGACTCTGGTTGAGTTTTCGCTCCCGTGGTTGAGCTGTGATCGCGTTGTGGATGGCGTCCTGCAGGTCCTGCACTGAATTGGCTCGTCTCTCCGGTATACCGCAACAAGATGAGTCACGGATGTAGTTAGTTGTTGGTGAAACTATCAAATCACCAGCGTAGGTATTGACAGCCGACAGAACGCACACGCGTGAAGCAGGTAGAAGGCAAATGCCACAACTGACTGGCATGGTAAATTGCCGTGCTTAAATAGCATGCCGTGCCTACTTGCACACTATTGGTTGCGGAAACGGGCAACGGCTTTCGCTTTTTTCTCATTGGTGCAACGTGAATAAAATTGAATTTAATTTACGCAATATGTCGGCCATTAATTTGTAAACGCCCCGGCTTCAAGTAAATGCCGTACGACGTTACAAACTCGGTTAAGGTGCTTTGAATAGAGATTAGTTACTGATATGGGGGCCCTTAAGAGGGCCTGGTAATGCGTTCTCTTGAAGTCTTCAGAGTTGAAGATGTCCTAGAGCCTTGGGTGGACTCTGGTTGAGTTGTCGCTCCCGTGGTTGAGCTGTAATCGCGTTGTGGATGGTGTCCTGCAGGTCCTGCACTCAATTGGCTCGTCTCTCCGGTATCCCGCAACAAGATGAGTCACGGATGTAGTTAGTTGTTGGTGAAACTATCAAATCACCAGCGTAGGTATTTACAGCCGACAGAACGCACACGTATTGACAGCCGACAGAACGCACACGCGTGAAGCAGGTAGAAGGCAAATGCCACAACTGACTTGCATGGTAAATTACCGTGCTTAAATAGCATGCAATATGTGTACTTGCATACTATTGGTTAAACGTGGTTAAACGCGGTTAAACGGCAATTTCGCTTTTTTCTCATTGGTGCAACGTAAATAAATTTGAATTTAATTTACGCAATATGTCGGCGATTGATTTGTGTCGTTACAAATTTGTGTCGTTACAGTGTCATATATTTATTAAACAAAACCATATTATAACGACATAAATCAATGGTCGACATATTGCGTAAATTAAAGTCAAATTTATTTACGTTGCACCAATGAGAAAAAAGCGAAATTGCAGTTTAACCACGTTTAACCAATAGTGTGCAAGTAGACATATTGCATGCTATTTAAGCACGGTAACTTACCATGCAAGTCAGTTGTATCGTATGTGCGTTCTGCCTCGTGTTACACATGTGCGTGCTGTCGCCTGTCAATACCTACACTGGATATTGATTTGTTTCACCAACAATTGGCAACATTCGTGACTCACCCTGTTGCTCTTCAACCAGCAAGACGAGCCATATAGTGCAGAACTTCAACCAAGTTGTCCACATCGTGATAACAACAGCGGGAACCACAACCAGAGTCCACCCAAGGAACAGCACATCAACTTACATATATATATCTTACGAGAACGCCGCCAAGGCCCTGTTAAGGGCCCCCATATCAGTAACTAATCTCTATTCAGACACCTTAACCGAGTTTGTAACGTCGTACGGCATTTCTTGAAGCCGGGGCGTTTACAAAATTGGCGACCGCGCCAGGATATTGATTATTGTTCTGATTTTTTTGGTATAAATAAAATTGACTTCCTTTTTCATCTATTTGGGATAAATAGATTGACATTTGTGTTTTCTTTACCCTGATCGTGGTTTTCTGGGAAATCTGTTGGGTATATATTCGTGGATTTGTGAATTTTTTTTGGGGGTATAATAATAATAAACGGAGCCTCTGTTCATCTTTCCTACGTACAAAACGGCACCGTACGTACTGTTCTGCGCTCATTCAACTGTGGAAAATAATAATACATTGGCATCAAAGGCCGACGGGGCCTCTGTTCATCTTTCCTACGTACAAAACGTGCTTTTGTTCTGCGCTCATTCAACTGTGGAAGCTGTTTGTGGGTAAGCGTTTCGTTAAAGTATATTGATACATTTGCATATTGCTTATAAATTTATGCTTTTAAGATCCCGTAAGATTGTTAAAGTGTCAGGTCCAATTTTAGATATTGATGTTCCTGTTTGGGATGGAGATAGTGAGCTATTTTTTATGCGCGTAGACTCCGCTTTCTCCCCGTTTCCTGATTATGACAGTCATCAAAAACTGTCGAAGGTTTTTGCTAAACTACCTTCTGAATTGCAGCGACGGATTTATCCTAAGCTTGAGGCCATTAGGAAGCTACCTAATCCCATTTTGGGCCTACAAAACGAGGTAGAATCCTTGCTTGGACCCACGGAAACTGAGCAGATAATAAACAAATATGCGCAGTTAGATATGCCAAATCTTGGCACCATAGAAATACTGAGGGAATTACGGAAACGTTGGTATAAAACCAACATTTCTGACCATGAGGCTAAGGTTGTTTTTATTAACAATCTTCCCCAAACATTAAAACTCTTTGCCAGACAGCTCCCCAACACTCTCTCTATAGATGACTTATCTGAGAGATGTGAGTTAGAATATAGGGTTTTGGAACCCAAAGTGAATCCATCATCCTTTTCTTCACCCCCGCAAGATGATAGAATCTCCTCTTTAGAGAGAACAGTGGCGAACATGGCCAAAGTTCTAGAAGGATTGGCCATTACCAAATCCGAGATAAATCAAGTGAATGCTCGACCAAAATTCGTTTCCAAGTCAAATTATAATGGTAGGCGGCGATCGAGATCTCCGCAATCCTTTAATAAATATGCTCCAAAGAACTGGTGTTATAACCACCAGAAGTTTTTTATGCTTGCCAAGTTTGTCTTTGTCGTTCCGAAGAATTTCCGAATGAGTGTCAATTTCCACAGCTGACGGAGAGGACAACAGACCGCAGGCACAAGGGTGCATCAGTATCGGGAAACGTCTGGCGCAGGAAGTAGAAGACCGTACTTTCTGCACATCAACGGCATCAACGGCGCTACAGGGAAGAAGCCAACTACAATCCGACATCCCTGTCGACTCTTTTCGTCCACCCGGCCAAACAGCCCAACGAACTTCTGCACCTTCTTGATTTCAAAACTGGCGAAGAGTTCATCGTAGACACAGGTGCGGCAGTCTCAGTTCTCAAAGGTGATTCAATGGCCGAGATGTCGCTAGGCGTTCTTCTCGCAACAGCTACAGGCGAGCCCATACCAATTTATGGCTGCCAATACCGCACACTCAACATAGGTCTACGACGTGAATTTTCCCACAACTTCATCATTGCCAAGGTCTCATATAATATAATAGGACTTGATATCCTTCTAAAATTTCGGCTCATTGTTGATCTTGCCAATCAAAATATCATCGACCCCTCCACCAGACTCGAACAACATTTTTGGACACTTGCCTCCGAGCGTTTGGAGTTACAGTTCATTTAGCCAACCCCAGTGCATCATTCAGCAGAGATATCAATAGCTCTTCGAAAATACAAATCGCTTTTCGATCTTAACAATTCAGAGCTACGAGTCTCAAACACGATGCATCATATCGTCACAGAAGGACAATCTATTGCACTCAAGAAGCGACCGCTGGCTCCTGCTAAGCTGAAAGCTGCCCAAGAAGAATTCTCAAGGCTTTTGGAAGAGGGAATCATCAGACCATCGAAATGTTCATGGGCGTCACCACTGCACTTAGTCTCAAAATCAAACGGATCGTACAGAGCCTGTGGAGACTACCGTAAGCTAAATTCAGTGACAAAATCTGATGCATATCCTATTCCAAATATCAACACTTTACTTGAAAAACTCAACGGCAGCAATTTCTTCTCAGTGATTGACCTCAGACAAGCGTACCATCACATACCGGTAGCACCAGAGGATATCGAGAAAACTGCAGTCATCACTCCATTTGGCCTTTTTGAATATCTTTACATGCCTTTTGGACTTAAGTGTGCTACTCAGACATTTCAAAGATTCATAGACAACATACTTCGCAACGACTCTGCTTATTGTATGTCATATCTCGATGACATGATATTCAGTCCAGATCTAGAATCTCATGCGAAACATCTACGAAATGTCCTCTCACGCTTATCCAACCACGGACTCAAGATCAACTGTGAAAAGACGCAGATTGCAACTTCATCCGTCCACGTCTTAGAGCATTGTATCACGGCCCAATGTATTCAACCGTTGCCGTCAAAGACGAATTCAATCAAGAATATCAAGTCACCAAGGACTTTGAGCGATTTGCAGAAAATCCTGGGAGTACTAAACTATTATCGCAAGTTCCTTCCAGGCCTTTCAAAACAACTTTATCCTTTGTGCAGGCACCTGCGGAACCGAAAAGGACTTAGCAAGAATTCCATCATTGCTTGGTCATCCGAAGACGAGGAATTACTTCGACTTGCCATCAACTCGTTAGCAAATGCCACAATGCTAACGCATCCAGATTTCGAAAAGCCATTTCTACTCACGACAGATGCTTCTGAATTCGCTATTGGAGCCACGTTGGAACAAGAGATCGACGGAGTTCGGAAGCCTATCAGTTTCTACTCGCGTACTCTCCAACCAGTAGAAACGAGGTACGACACTTTCGGCCGAGAACTTCTCGCCATCCACGACGCAGTGCGCCATTTTATCAGCATCATTGGCAGTAGCAGATTTGTTGTTTTCACAGATCATGCACCACTAGTTAGCGCACTTCGAAACGCAACTTCATCTATCGCCAAGTAACCTGCCAGAGTAGAAAGACAGCTTTCTCGTCTAAGCGAATGGCAATTTGACGTCTTTCACGTCAAGGGCAAATAGAACTTCATTGCAAATGCCATTTCCAGGCCAGACGTCTCACTACAACCACCTTCGCCGTCAAAATTCACTGTCAACTCTGTGGCACTCAGTGAACGTGCACTAACGCCAACGCTCCTGCGAACTGAACAACGCGGTTGATATTCACATTCAAAGATCAATAGCCCGTCACCCAACCAAGTTCATATGCCGTCTGTGGGAAGGCTTACCAATTGTTTACTTCACGGGTACGCAGCCCAACAAGCCAGTTCTGCCGACCAGCCTTCAGAGAAAAGTTTTCGATTCAATTCACTCAATTTCTCACCCAGGAAGCCAAGCGACTGTCCGACTTCTTACAGATCGTTTCTGGGGTCACAGACTTAGGCAGAATGTTAAACGATGGGTCTCAGAGTGTGCTATTTGTCAGAAAAACAAGATCACACGACACACCGTTCTAAGTTGCAACATTTTCGATCTACTTCTCGCCTAGCCATCGTCCACATCGACATAGTTCATCTGACAAAGGTTCAAGGTTTCAGCTACCTTCTAACTATGATCGATAGATTTACATGGTGGCCTGCGGCATTACCTCTTGGCACCATTTCTGCAGACGAAGTAACTAACGGTTTTATCTCTGCATGGATATCCAATTATGGTGTTCCCAATGAGGTCATCACGGACAGTGGCACTTGCTTCTCATCTGATCGTTTCAAAACCACCTTGCGGTACATGGGATGCATCTTACGCCAGACGACTGCCTACCATCCCCAAGCTAATGGCATGGTAGAGAGAATGCATAGGGAACTCAAAGCAGCTTTAGCATCCTCGTCCATTAATGGCAACTGGGTCGATGCACTACCTTTAGTTCTGCTGGCCATGCGTTCCCGTACTCGTGAATCCATTAAAACGTCTGCGTCACAACTCTTGTATGGCATGGATCCACGCCTGCCTAGTCAGCTCCCACGTCTACTACCGGCACAAGATGACCCACAAAACGAAGCTACCCGCCTTCGACTTCATTTCGGTAACATGTCCGAACAGCAGCCGAGACACACGCCTCGTCCAGTCTTCGTTCACCCACAGCTCCACAGCTGCAAGAGAGTACTCGTTCGCAACAATAATGCTGTTGCACCACTACAACCAAAGTATCGCGGTCCTTACCCGATTTTGCTCAAACAGCCAAAATACTTCATCATTATGCAAGGCGCTACACCGACATCAGTAAGCATAGACAGGTTGAAACCGTTTATCGAACCACCTGATCCTGAGAGCGTTCAACCTTCTACACACGTCTCAGGCTCCGTCTGCTCACAATCTCAATAACCTGCTTTGTATAACGCGTAACATTAACATTATCTATGAAATTTTTTTAACCTTACGTTTTTTTCGTATTTGTCTCACGTGGCATAACCAGCTGTTCTCAGCTAACAATTGTGTAGCATTTTTGAACAGTTCTTTGGTATTATGCCATCTCTGAGACAATGTTCGTGTACATATTTTTATGCAGTTACCTTTGATTTTAATGTTTATATTTTTACATTATAATGTATATCTCACACATGACATTACACTGCCTATTTTGGTATGACCAGCTACTTAGAGCTAACGCTTTCGTGTAGCAACACTAAGTAGTGATCAGCATCATATCATGGTACAGGCCACTTTCAATGCATATCTCAACTTTATCTATTTCACAAAGACCACTCTACAAATGTCATGACTACAACGTCGAGCACTCTAGCTCCTTTGATCGTATACAAACACATTGACAACGATCCAACCTGCTTAGGTTTTAACTTAAACCTGGCAAATTCAGAGGCGATTTACCTCGAAATCTTCACGCTGCGGCTCCAAAAAACTTACACTGCTCTATTTTGCCTCACGTGCTATGACCGTCCACTAGAGCTAACAATTTGTGTAGCAATTCCTAGTGGTTACCTGGCATCATATCATTGTTGAAGCAACCAACAAGCATATTTAAGCCCAGCACTTATGGTTCATCATATTTTTGCTTAACTTGGTTCGAACTCTGTCATGCATTTCTTATCTAGCCTCGCAGAGAGGAATATTTTTTCCTTTTTTTCAGAGAGGAAAGTGTTGTAACGACACAAATCAATCGCCGACATATTGCGTAAATTAAATTCAAATTTATTTACGTTGCACCAATGAGAAAAAAGCGAAATTGCCGTTTAACCACGTTTAACCAATAGTGTGCAAGTAGACATATTGCATGCTATTTAAGCACGGTAATTTACCATGCAAGTTAGTTGTTTCGTATTTGCGTTCTGCCTCGTGTTACACATGTGCGTGCTGTCGGCTGTCAATACCTACGCTGGATATTGATTTGTTTCACCAACAATTGGCAACATTCGTGACACCACCGTGTTGCTCTTCAACCAGCAAGACGAGCCAATTAATGCAGAACTTCAACCAAGTTGTCCACATCGTGATAACAACAGCAGGAACCACAACCAGAGTCCACCCAAGGAACAGAACATCAACTTACATATATATAACTTACGAGAACGCCGCCAAGGCCCTGTTAAGGGCCCCCATATCAGTAACTAATCTCTATTCAGAGCACCTTAACCGAGTTTGTAACGTCGTACGGCATTTACTTGAAGCCGGGGCGTTTACAAAATTAATTACAATTAAAATTGCAGTTCAATAAATCTCAATTAAAACTGCTTGAAACTAACAGAGATTGTTTCTAAAATCACAGTTAGGAGAAATATTGTAAGACGCGGCTCCGCGTTACAAACCTGACTAATTTCAATTTTGACAAATGGGGTGCTCTTTAAGGTCAAATAATCGAACTATGTTTCTACACAATATTTCTCTTAACTGTGATTTTAGAAACAATCTCTGTTAGTTTCAAGAAGTTTTAATTGAGATTTCTTGAACTGCAAATTTAATTGTAATTAATAGGGTTTTGTTTAATAAAGAAATCACACCCGCGAGCTACGCAGGGAAATTGCGGTGAATTATAGTGCTCATGTGGATTTATTATTTGATTCTACGAAACAGAACATCAGAGTTCAATGGATTATTACAACTAAATCATTTAAAACCTAGCAAACAGTGGAATAATTTATCCTTCTGGTCACAACTGAACTAATTTGTTACTAGGTTCGCAAAACCTAATACATACTTGCATATATAGCAGTTCTTCGCAACAAACAGTATTTAAGTGGAATAATTATCTGTGATGTTTTTTTCAGGACTGTATTTACATGATTTTTATCAATCAATTATCAGTGACAATATTTACCAGTAATAGCTGTACACGGGCAGTTACACAAAGATCCGATTTTTCATAATTTCCAATTTTGTTTTGTCTTTGATCGGGTTGACTTGTTCTTCGTTCAACTGGAAATGCGGTTCTATCACATTTTTGTTTACTGGCGAAGTTTCGGTGCCTACTTTCCAGCACCATCCTCAGGCAACACAGTACAACAATAGCAGATTTAAGCAAATGTGGAAACCTCGTTCCAAAACCATTCTATTTATATATATTTGACTCAACACTAGTTTTAATCATAGAATTTGTCTCAGTAACTAACTTTAATATATATCTCTTTATAATTAGCAGACCAATCATTACCTCACAGTAACATAATCTCATCTCGTATGCAGAATATTGTAGGGGAGAGAGACAGTATCGAACCTTTTTTTATTTGTTATAACTGTATTGCTACTATGTCACGGTAATCAAAATTCAAAAATGATAAAACTAAAACCTTGACTTTCATATACTGTATTTTATTTAAAGCCGGGACCTCTAATGTATACAATGGTGTATGACGTATTGCGCACATAGCAACAAATTGGTTCAAATATGGAGCAGCAAGTTACGTAGATGGATGGAGAGTGAATGTCATAGAGACGCTTAGGTGAACGATTAAAGAGAGAAAGATAGAGATAGTATGGAACAACTAACGTTTGTCAAAAAACTAATCGTAAGCACAATGCGAAGTTAATCAACTATTAGAAATAATTGCATAAGAATATTTTCTCATATGACTAAAATAATTCATTATATCTATATACATATATATCTAAATATAATATCGTAACACCTTTATATATATATATATATATATATATATATATATATATATATATGACTCCGAGAACCTACGCTGGTTCTACGTCTCTCCGGCTTCCGTCGCCCAAGCAGTTAAAGAAATTAAATCTAAACACCAATTTGATCAATACGGTGTCTCGGTCAGCATGATTGCTCTGCTTGGCTGGAACGTCTTCTCTCTAATTGCAGATGTTATTAATCATTGTCTCGAAACCACCTATCTTCCCCCGGACTGGCTTTGCTCGACGATCTCTCCTATCCCCAAAAATGGCACTTCCTCGATCTCATCATTTAAAGATCTCCGCCCCATTACTATCGTACCTTCTTTCACCAAAATCTTCGACAGTACCTTATACAACCTAATCTACCCTTTCATTAAGTCTCATGTATACTTCTATCTCCTTGATGATCAACATGGATTTCTGAACGGCCGCTCATCTTCCACCAACTTAGTTAGTGTTCTCGATCATTGCTACTCTTCTTTCTCTAAAGGGCTTCAGTGCACTCTCCTCTTCCTAGATATATCCAAGGCTTTTGACTCGCTGTCATTTTCAGCAATCGAATCTGCCTTAATGAGAAGCGGTATCTGCGGCAACGTTCTCAATCTTATCAGTTATTATCTTCGAAACCGATATGCGACAGTAAAAGTTGGCAGTAGTCACTCGAGGCCAACCCATGTCCGATCCGGTGTTCCCCAGGGCTCCGTACTTGGTCCCATTCTCTTCAACCTTACACTCGCACACATACAGGTTGAAGACAATCTTTTCAAGCTGTTCAAATATGCGGATGACATGGTTATCGTATTCAGCAACCCCACAACATCCAACCCTTCCTCACCCCTTATATCGGAGCTCCTATCTTCGCTCCACTTGCAACTCAGCAGAATCGGTCTCAAACTAAATCCCACCAAAACTCGCTTAATGAGACTCTCGTCTGATCCATTCTGCTCTATCCCGGTTGCCAACTACCCCCTCGACATAGAAATAATAGATTCGGCCAAACATCTCGGCATTCATTTCTCTAAGTCCCTAGACTTCTCCCCACACCTTACACACACTACTTCCAAACTCTTCAAATGGGCCCGTCTGATCTGTTTTAAGACTAACAACCCCACTCTCCAACTCACATTATTCAAGGTCTACGTTCTGCCCCTCATTTCTTACGCCAGCGAATTCTACTGTCCTCTCACCCTCGCCTCCTCGTATACTATTGAACAGGTATCCTCCAGATTTCTTAAGCAAGTCTTCCCGAAATGCCAAAATTATAGGGAACGCCTACTTCTGGCTAACCTTCTTCCGCTTTGGTTCACACGTCACCTTCGAATCATTTCTTTTATCCATAAGATCTCAACTTCCCTACCACTCTCCAACTTTGACCACCCAAGTCACCGCTACGCCACACGTTCTAGTAACTCTTCTATCCAAGCTAACCATACCCCCACCATATTTAAAAAAGTCTATCTCTTCTCCAACGCCACTAATGTTTTCAACGCTCTTCCCACATATATAAAGCTCCTATCCCAGCACGAATTCAAAAAAGCAGCCCATCAGTACTTCTTCAACAAACTTCTTTGTGATACCACCGATTGGAAACGAAACTGGTTCCTTCTCAATCCATAACATTTACTTCTCCCCAGGCTATTCTCTTTAACTTCTCTAATCTTCCACTTTACCTCCTCGGTATTCATCCTTTCTTCTTGACTCACTGACACCTCTTCTCAACCCATTCGTGACCCCATCATATCCACGTAGTGGATACCTTACTAAGTTTTCCTCATCCAATTCTTTTCTTTCTTGTTTCAGCGGAGGACCGATAACACAACAGGACATCGAATTTCTCTGGCCTTTCTTCAATCACAACCTCGTTCTACGGATGCCTGCGACCCGTGCAATGGACTCCATCGACCGATGTCCGCCATCTTTATTATCTTTATTTTCGAACTCATTTTTATCTAGAAGCTCTGACAATTCATGGACTTTCTCCAATTGATCTTGTCTAGTCAAATGGAATTTTGTTCCTATTTATTTTTCACCAGATTGAACTATCTTGACGTTTTTGATAACATTTCCCTTCCCAAACCCCCCTGCCATCAAATACTTTGCTAGTCACAATTCCACTCACCTCCACTTATCCTACCCTTGATTTGTTATCTCAATGGTCGGGCCAGTTGACCTTTGATGCCAAATAAATGTTTTTACATTTAGTAATTAATTTGAATGCTACGTCTGGAGAACATACGTGCGATGTTTCGATGATGTGTTGCACAATAGCAGACGTGTATTCACCATTTTATTTAAAACAGGTGTTTAAGCTGCAATGTTCTCTCATTCGAGTAACTAACCGTCTGGTCGATCGACCTACGTAAGTTGATCGACAACTTGCGCATGTATATTGGTAAATAATATTTGATATCGACATTAACGGCTGTTTCTCTTTGATTGCTGGAAAAGGCAAGTGTGTTACCCTAAATAACACTCGTAGTTTGGCTGCATTAAATGTGCGTGTCAATGCTGCTTCAACTTTCTTTGTGCTATTTCAATATAAATTATCAACAGTTCGTGGTTGCTTTTCAAGAATTGACAGGTTGGTTAGTCAAGATTCTAAAGAAAATGAATATAATAAAGCAATTAACGATTTAATGTCTAATGGCTATCCCAGACAATTAATTGAATCAATTATTAAAAGGGGAGTTAACCAGAAACAGACGTATTATCGACCAGAAAAGAAAGTTGAAGCAGCATTGACACGCACATTTAATGCAGCCAAACTACGAGTGTTATTTAGGGAACCACATTTGCCTTTACCAGCAATCAAAGAGAAACAGCCGTTAATGTCGATATCAAATATTATTTACCAATATACATGCGCAAGTTGTCGATCAATTTACGTAGGCCGATCGACCAGATGGTTAATTACTCGAATGAGAGAACATTGCAACTTGAACGCCTATTTTAACTCAAATGGTGAATACACGTCTGCTATTGCGCAACACATCATCGAAACATCGCACGTATGTTCTCCAGACGTAGCATTTAAAGTAATTACTAAATGTAAAAACAAAAGGGAGGGTACAATGAATTTTATTAAAGCTCGCATTTCAAAAGAATATATATAATTATATATATATTTACCATCTTAAATAAATATATAATTTTAATGGTAATGTCCGTATATATATATATATATATATATATATATATATTATGTATATAGAATAAACCTATCCATCTACCGATAGGCCTATCTATATATCCGTCTATCTATCACATTTTGAGTTCCTCTTAAAAGGATACATGGTAGCTGTTAACCATGAATATCTTCTCTATGACTAACATATTATTCATTTATTAAGATATTCCTACCTTACATAAATATATTAAATATAAGCAACAGTGTAATTACGATATTATATTTAGATATATGTATATAGATATAATGAATTATTTTAGTCATATGAGCAAATATTCTTATGCAATTATTTCTAATAGTTGATTAACTTCGCATTGTGCTTACGATTAGTTTTTTGAAAAACGTTAGTTGTTCCATACTATCTCTATCTTTCTCTCTTTAATCGTTCACCTAAGCGTCTCTATGACATTCACTCTCCATCCATCTACGTGACTTGCTGCTCCATATTTGAACGAATTTGTTGCTATGTGCGCAATACGTCATACACCATTGTATACATTAGAGTTCCCGGCTTTAAATAAAATACATTATATGACAGTCAAGGTTTTAGTTTTATCATTTTTGAATGTTGATTACCGTGACATAGTAGCAATACAGTTATAACAAATAAATAAAGGTTCGATACTGTCTCTCTCCCCTACAATATTCTGCATACGAGATGAGATTATGTTACCGTGAGGTAATGATTGGTCTGCTAATTATAAATAGTTATATGTTGAGTTTAGTTACTGAGACAAATTCTATGATTAAAACTAGTGTTGAGTCAAATATATATAAATAGAATGGTTTTGGAACGAGGTTTCCACATTTGCTTAAATCTGCTATTGTTGTAATGTGTTGCCTGAGGATGGTGCTGGAAAGTAGGCACCGAAACGTCGCCAGTAAACAAAGATGTGATAGAACCGCATTTCCAGTTGAATGAAGAACAAGTCAACCCGATCAAAGACAAAACAAAATTGGAAATTATGAAAAATCGGATCTTTGTGTAACTGCCCGGTACAGCTATTACCCGAGTACGCAAAACGCGGCATTGGAAAGATTCAAGCTGATACACCGCAAAATATTAACTTCAAAAAATATTTACCAGTGACTTTAAACTAAATTGCTTATAAATATCATCATATCTTTTCAATTATTCACATGTATTCATCACAATTCAGACGTTTGGGTTCCTGATAATTACTTCTGTATGAGACATTCAATTGTGTTGACAATATATCGTTTTGTTGCCGTCTAGAGCACGGTCTGTTTTGTTTAACTGTGAAATGATTCATGCTTAGCTACACCATTTGCAATAAATGGATGAAAATGGATGAGTTTCCTTACATCACCATTCGGGAATGGGATATGGATTAATCCTGAACGCGGATCCTAATAGCAGCTACCAGATATTATATAGGAGGATAATTTTGCACTAAATAGACAACTAGCTAGCAGAACCTCTTACATTAGCTACAAAACCTCCAACATAAATGGTGCCCTGTTTCGTCGAACTCACAGCCAACAAAAAACTAATCAGAACTTAGCTTTTGTGAACTTCAAGCACTTTGGATGAATACCACACAAGAAAGTAAATCCTAAGACACAAATCACAGCAAAACACCCTATCGAGATCACATTGCTCGAAGACAGCCGCACGATGACGAGTGAGGACGATGTAACACTGCCATCTATTCTCGACAACACTCAAACACATAAGATGACGTCCAGTTCAGGAAATGCAGCAAGCCTGGTGGTGAGCCTAGCAACAGGCCGCACCAACACATGGACAAAGTACAAAATATGCCAATTCGATCCAGACAACCTTGACGAGTGGTTCGGTGATGTTACTTTAATGGCCAAGGTGTCCAACATAACAGACGAGGGTTCAATATTTTTTAGGGCGTAGGAGACAATACAAATGTCTTTCAGACGCGGACTTAAAGACATCATGCATCAATACACTGAGGGAACATGTGCGCAAAGGTGGCAGAGCCTGCAACGCGGCGTCAAGCTGCGCTTGACACCAGATCGAGAGGACAGGCTTACACAATTCATGAGTCAGATGTCTCTAGGTAGCCGCACGCCTTTTGAACTATTTAGGGAGATGGAGCAGAAAGCCTTGGAATTCAACCTACCAAAGGAAATCTAAATGCGACTACATACAGAAGCTCCCTCCGGCACTCCAAGAGATGGCCACGTTCCTGCACGAATCCGTCGAAATGCAAGACGACGTTCTGCCGGCACGTCTAGACAAGTCGTGAAAGAGACACCACTACAGCTCACCTGCCTCAGAGAAAGGTTACATCACCTCACGAATGTGCGAATCCAAATCCACCGCATCATCAGACGGAACAAATGTCACCAATGAGCGCCTCATCAGTCTGCTCGAGAACCTCACCTTCAGGCCAAATTCGGCCTCAGTCGATGCCGTCCATAATAGTCGCGACCAGAGCAGGCGTGACCAGCGTCGACCACCGTCCCGAAATAATTCCAGGAGGTTGACGTCGAGAGGCCGGGCCAAAGTTCCACAGTTACCGGCCCAGTGGTGTCCGAATCACCACAGCTATGGCCACTCCACACGCTATTGCTTCAGAAACGACTGCATATTCCCGCGCACAGACGCGAGGTTTAAGTGGGCGCGGTCACCTTCAACAACTCAGGCGGATCCGCCCATGAAAGTTTCGGAAAACTGCTGGGGTCAGCCTCCGCTGCGGCAGTAGAGGCTGATAACCCCAAGATCGTTGGCCGCTCCACGTCTGATGGCTCGAAGCAGGTTGCTTTCGCGGTAGAGCGCAATCAAACTATTGTATTCACAGCGACGGCTCCAGTAAAGTCATGCTTCAAACGCCGAAATGGCAGCAACCAGTCCAATCGTCAGTTGCTACTATCAACATACTTCCTCATGCGTGACGCAAACTCTGGCGAATTATTTCTCATAGACACTGGATCAGATGTAAGCTTACTACGCCACGATTATTGCGAACCTACCCACCCAGTCGCCACCAGCAATCTTACCTGCGCCAATGGCTCCAACATAACGACGTTTGGGGTACGAGTACACGCAATCTCGTTCTCCAACTCAAAAAAATGTTTCAATTATCCTTTCATCATTGCCAATACGACAAGAAACATCATTGGACGTGACTTTCTCGAGCACCTCGACCTTACCATTCGTCCACGAACACGAGAGATACGCACTGCAGTCAATCAGTTGCTTTCATCAGCGCTAAAACATACGACTCGCGCCGAAGCAATCTCATCCATACAGCTAATTCCTCCAATTCCTCATTTAACACAACTGGACGATGTTCTAAAGCGACATATAGAGTTTTTAAAGCCTATCTCTTTAATGCCCGATCTCAAGAGGAAGCGTGCCATCACAGCTCATCGTATCATCTTATCGAAACCGCTTCCTCATCCTCCACGAGCACATCCGTTGGCACAACACAAAAATAAGGCCGCCGAGCAAGAATTCGCCATGTTACGTCAACAAGGCATCTGTACACGATCCAGCTCACCACTTGCGTCGCCTGTGTTAGTAGTACCAAAGAGTGAACCAGCAAAATTCAGGGTGTGCGGGGATTATCGTATTCTCAATTCTTGCACACAGACTGATTCGTACATCCTGCCAAATCCAGCTGGCCTACTCAGAGCCGCTATCGGTCATGCTGTATACTCAAAACTCGACCTAGTGAAAGCCTATTATCAAGTACCGATGGACAAAGACTCCGTATCATATACTGCACTCAGAATCACAGGAGGTGGCACTCACGAATATCATTATTTGCATTTCGGTCTTAAGAATGCTTCTCAAACATTTCCACGCGTTATGGACGAACTACTAGATGGACTACCATTTGTAATTCCATACTTTGACGACATCCTGGTATTCTCCAACTCAATGTCCGAACATATGCAGCATATTGACATTCTACTCACACGTCTAGCAGACTATTGCCTCCTACTTCATGGCAAAAAATGTGTCTTTGCACAAAAATCAATTGAATTCCTCGATCATCAAATTTCCGAGAAAGGCATGACACCTATACCTAATAAGGTTCGTGCTTTTCAAGATCTACAGCCTCCAACCATGGTTCGAGCATTATGACAATTCTTGGGCAAGATGAACTACTATTCTCGATTCGTGCCCTGCCTTGCAAAGATTCTGGCACCTCTGCACAAATATCTCGTGCCAGAAAGCCGTTTTGTCAAGAAATCACAACTGATTCAGCTCAACGTGGACGACATGCAGGCTTACGAGGATGCCAATAGGGCCTTCTGTAAAGCGACCATGCTAGATTCTCCTGATTGGTCTCAACCTTTTGAATTGATCACTGACGCATCCGACGCTGCCATAGGCGCAGTACTTCAACAGTCCATCTATGGCATACACCGACCTATCGCGGTCTACTCGCAAAAACTACAACGTCGCGAGACGCGTTATGATACATTAGGGAAACAGTTACTCGCAATCGACCGGTCGATCCTACACTTCCACACCTATCTGGATGGCCGAAAGTTCATGATCTACACAGACCATCTTCCTCTACTCCCGATGCTCAGAGGAAAGTAAGAGTATTTATATTCACGACGTGTCAACTCACAACTTACACGAATGCACGAGTATGAATATGAAGTCACTCATGCGAAAGGATTACAAAACGTGGTCGCAGACTCCCTAAGCCGTCCTGCAGAACTCTGTGCCTCTATCCTGTGTCCTTCACTTATAAGTACTCAGGAATTGCGAGCAGCTCAGTAAGATGATCCATCACTTCGGACATTTGATGTCAATCGCCTGAAAACATTTGATAATAATGGAACTCTGCTGCAGTGTGAAATAACTGGCGTGGGCCCTCGGCCGTTTATACCTGAAAAACTCCGTCACAAGATCTTCGAGGTCTACCATTCAATGTGTCACCCATCTGGCGAAGCCTCAGTGGAAATTCTATCCAGAACGTATTTTTGGCCTCGCATGCGGCGAGATGTCAAGAAGTGGTCAAAACAATGGTCTGCTGCAATTTTAAAATTTTTTTCCAGTAATACGAATACATATTAACAATACAATCCTGCTATAATTGTTTTATATTCTGTTATTGAAGCACACATAGAAGGGACGTTCTGGAACAGGTAATTTAATTATTCTGTTGTTCACGTATATCTCCTTCCAGATTAATTGTCCGGGAATTTAAGCGAGACAAATTTCGCATTCCGTTTGCCTAACATTAAGTGCCGATTTAATTATTAAATTTATCAGACATGGACGCCGATATTAAATTTGAGAACACAAGTAAGTTAGTACAGGATATTGCGGATTTGAATTTGGCAGATGCGAATGGAAATATAAGCATATCAGACTCTACTGTAAATTTTAGGACTTCAAGCGATCTGGCACCTATGGGGCTTTCAGA
Organism: Eudiplozoon nipponicum; assembly: GCA_029291075.1. NCBI lineage: Eukaryota > Metazoa > Platyhelminthes > Monogenea > Mazocraeidea > Diplozoidae > Eudiplozoon > Eudiplozoon nipponicum. The sequence continues at coordinate 145,011 of JAQBSW010000935.1, forward strand.
TACGAATAGGTTAGGGGCCTCTACAAAATTTGGCGACCGCGCCAGTCCAAGAATTTTAAGTCTTCCACAGTACAAATCTGAAAAACATTCAAGTTGGGTAGGAGATGCCCAAATGATATTTAGTGCTTACAATATTGTAAATCCAATGGAGAAAGTTGTTGCAGCATGGATGGCATTGCCTGAAAATTTCCGAAATGCCTTGGGAAATTTCAGAGACAGAACTGTGGAAGAAAAACCGTACAATGCATTTGAGTTATTAATGGCTGAAATTCAACCGAGATATCAGCCTGGAAGATCGGCGAAAATGTGCGAACTATTACGCTTAGAAAAAATGGGGCGTCAATTACCGTCCGAATTTTACGAACGCCTTTGCACAAAAGCGTCCAGGTTGAATATATCCAGAGATGTAGTCAACTCCATTTTCACAGATGAGCTACCAATTAGGCTTAGAACCACATTGGAAGTATTTGACACTGTGAACATTGATTGGCCAACAAAACTCAGAGGGTTAGACGGCGTGTATAAACATCAGGAACCACAAGTACATGCTGTAATAGCAGATTCTGTCACGATACAGCCAGTCAGGGCAGATGCCGAAAACAACCTGACTATACAAGAAACCTTGCGTTTCTCATGTAGAGAAGTTGCTAGTTTACGTAGTGACATTGCACAACTTCAGAGTCAGGATAGGTATAATAGACGTCGAGGGAGTCACTCGCGTCAACGCTTCGAAGGGCCACGCGGATGGTGTAAGGCACATTGCGAGTACGGACGCAGTGCGAAGTGCCAAGGTGAAAATTGTATATACCCGCGATTAGGTGGACCCAGATGGAAAGGAAGCACAAAACCGGTAGAGAGAAATCCATCACCGGGAAAAGGACAAAACCCCCGCTAGTAGGAGCCGTAGGGGGGGTTCCATTGCAAAGGCTCCCAGATATGCCTTTAAAAGGCATACTCAAAGCAAAAGATGCAACTAGATCAAATAGCACCGAAGAAGAAGGCAAGACGGTCAGATTCTTACTAAGCGGAGATCTGGAAAACATTGCCAGATTGTCCAGCAACAAGTTCATTATTAAAGATGAATTATCTGGTTTAGATTTTCTTATCGATAAGGGTGCTGAGGTAAGCATAGTTAGGTCAGACGTGGTGGAAGCAGATTGCCCCACATTTGATTATCAACTATGGGCCGCTAACGGTAGTCCAATAGGAGTGAAAGGGATAAAAGTAATGTCGGTAACGTTAGGCCAGAAATCTTCCTTTAGATGGAATTTTCTAGTAGCCGATGTCAAGGACCATATCATTGGCATGGATTTCTTGACACATTTCAAGCTGACATTAGACCCCAAGGCTAGGACTATCACAGAAGGCGTAGGGACATCAATACATACTGAGTCTAACGTGTCGGCAGTTAGAACAGTCCTCTTACCTCGTCCAACAGTCGCACATGACTTTGCCGATATAATCGAGAAGCACCTAGCAGTGTTTCAACCTTTCAGTGCCAAAAGGATAGGTTTGAAGACAGGAGTAGAACACCAGATAGAATTGGTGGCTCCATTGCCTTGTTCACCGAAGGCTCAACCATTGGCACAACACAAGCAACAGGTTGCTTTGTACGAATTTCACCAATTGCGCGAAGAGGGGATTTGTAGAAGGTCAAATTCCAATTTTGCATCCCCAATAGTGGTAGTTCCCAAACCTGAACCGGGTCAATGGAGGGTTTGTGGGAATTATCGTCTATTAAACTCAGTGACGAAGGGTGATTCTTATCCTCTCCCTAACCAGAGTACTTTACTCCGAGATATAATGGGATATGAGGTTTATTCAACTTTAGATCTCCAGAAAGCGTACTATCAGATACCAATGGAGGAAAGTTCGATACCACTCACCGCAGTCAGATTTCCAGCAGGGGGATCGGACGAATTTCTTCGAATGCCTTTTGGTTTAAAAAATGCCAGTCAGACATTCCAGCGTTTGGCTGAAGAAATCCTTCAGAGTTGTCCATTTGCGAGGGTATATATAGACGACATAATAATTTTTAGTCGCTCACAAAATAAACATCGTACGCATTTGGAAACGGTTTTGACCAGGCTGGAACAATATGGATTAGTGGTCAAACCTAATAAGAGTAATATCGGTTGCTCTTCAGTTAAATACCTTGGTCATATACTTTCCAAAGACGGAATTAAACCTTTGGAAGATAAGATCCAAGCTATAAAGGACGTAACGGAACCCCGAACCGTACGCCAGTTGCGAAGGTTCTTGGGTATGATCAGCTATTATCGTCGATTCATTCCAGGTCTAGCCGGAATTCTAGGATCGTTAACACGCCATCTTACTCGTGAAAAGAGCACGATCAAGAAGTCTTGGCCTATAAACTTGAGTCCAGAAGACCGAGAAAATTTCCAAAAGGCCAAGGAAATGTTAAGTGACATAACCACATTAGCACCTGTAGATTGGGAAAAACCATTCGAGCTAATCACAGATGCCTCAGATGTTGCATTACGGGCAGTGTTACAGCAAAGAGATCAGGACGTAGTAAGACCAATTGGGTTTTATAGCCGTAAGCTTAATGATCGAGAAAAACGTTATGATACGTTTGGCAAAGAGCATTACTTAGACGGACATAAGTTTAAGTTACTGACCAATCATAAGCCATTGATCAGCATACTTGGTAAAACAGCTAGGCTTAATTACTCTCGTAGAGTGAGTTCCCAAATAACACGGTTAGCAGAGTTCGATTTCACAGTGCCTCATATTTCTGCTAAGGAGAATGTGGTAGCCGATGCACTTAGCAGACCAAATGAAGCCGATGGCGAGCTGATATTGCAAGGTCCATTGAAAAATTTAGAGGAGGCGCAAGGATCGGATCCCTTTACATTAATTTTGTCCAAAAGGCCAGGATATGTCCGTAAGCTCATAAGTGGTAAGTGGTTGTTATGCGAAACATCTAGAAGTCAACCACGATCATATGTTCCGTTGGAGTTACGGGCCAAGATTATCCAAGTGTTACATGACATGGATCATCAACGACAGATACGTATGGTCGCACATGTCTAAAGACATACGGGTATGGGTAAGAGCCTGTGTCAAATGTCAAACGTGTAAGGTTTGGAGACATACCAGAACCGAGATAAAGAATATTGGGATACCAATTGGACGGTTCAGACACGTACACATAGACGTTGTCGAGATGCCTGAAGTAAATGGAAACAAATACTTGATGACTATGGTAGATAGATTTAGTCGTCAATTCGAAGCGGAGATTTTAAAAGACATGACAGCGCAAGAAGTCTTGTTCGCGTTTCTACATAATTGGATATCGCGTTATGGCGTTCCGGAAAAGGTCACTAGTGATCGCGGTAGTCAATTTATGTCCGAGATTTTTGAGAGATCCCTCAACATCATGGGAACCACTGTATTACATACCAGCGCGTATAACCCACGAGCGAATGGGATGGTAGAAAGGCTGCATCGTGAACTAAAAGCTGCACTAAGCTGGATACACGATCTTCCTATAGTACTACTCGCCATGCGCAACAGATATATGGCACAATTAGGTTCTTCAATAGCAGAACTGGTTTATAGAGAACCATTAAGGTTGCGTGGAGATCTTCTGATAGAAACTCCAAGTAGTCTTGATTGGGCTTCTAAAATCAACTTCGCATGTGTATATAACTAATGAAAATCGGAAGAACTGCCTGACACCATTTTATAAAGGGCCATACAAGGTCGAGAGGATGACTGACAAGAATGCCATCATAGAAATAAATAGCATTGAGGATTGTGTTACGTTGGATCGTTGCATTCCCCAGTTTACCTGGATAGACGGTATGACTGAATTTACAGATGCTTTAAATGACCGTCGTTCCATGGGCGAATCTGATGTGTGCAATCCCACCATACAGGCACAGAAGGAAATGCAGAACTCAGATGACGCGTTGTCTAATATATTAAAATCTCCTTCTACCAGTTCACAGCATGAAAACGGCTTGGCAATACCAGATGATATAGAATAACCAGTGAAAACTGTACCGGGCGAGATGACGACTTCAGGGGCGCCATTATGCACAACTCGTTCTGGAAGAGTGCCACGTCAGCCGAAGAATCATGATTACGTCTATTACTAGCCGTCTTTTTTTTGAGAAGGTGGTGTATGTGGAGGAAGTTAAATCCTCCGCTTTATGTAAAATAACATTGACTGATAAATTTAAACCACCATGGCTGATTGTAACGAATTTTATTTAAAAATAATTTTTTCTTTTTATTTTCCAGAACATTCTTTGTTTAAATACTTGACTTTGAATTGTGCGCCATTTTCAGTTTTCGAGTGTCTCGCACATCGACTGGTTATAACATCTTTTATTCTGCCGCTATTTTAACATTTTTTCTCTATTAAAACGGATACATATTAAAAATACATTTCTGCTATAATTGATTTATATTCTGTTATTGAAGCACACATAGAAGGGACGTTCTGGAACAGGTAATTTGATTATTCTGTTGTTCACGTATATCTCCTTCCAGATTATTTGTCCGAGAATTTAAGCGAGACAACTTTCGCATTCCGATTGCCTAACATTAAGTGTCGATTTAATTATTAAACTAACCAGACATGGAGGCCGATATTAAATTTGAGGACACAAGTAGGTTAATACGGGATATTGCGGATTTGAATTTAGCAGATGCGAATGGAAATATAAGCATATCAGACTCTACTGTAAATTTTAGGACTTCAAGCGATCTGGCATCTATTGGGCTCTCAGATACGAATAGATTAGGGGCCTCTACACTAGTAAGGAGATTAGCCTGGGGATGAAAGAAATTTTATGATTTAAGAAGAAACCAATTTCGTTTTCAATCGGTCGTTTCACATAGAAATTTGCTGAAGTAGTACTTGTGGGCCACCTTTTTAAATTTGTGCTGGGATTGGAGCTTTATTTCAGTGGGAAGAACGTTGAAGACACTAGTGGCTTTGAAATAGAGAAAGATTTTGTTAAATATATTTGAGGTATGGTTAGGTTGGATTGAAGAGTTGCTAGAACGTGTGGCGTAGTGGTGACTAAGGTGAGCAAAGTTGGACAGTGATAGGCAAGTTGAGATTTTATGAATAAAAGAAATGACTCGAAGGTGACGGGTAAACCAAAGCGGTAGAAGGTTTGCCAGGAGTAGGCGTTCTCGATAATTTTGGCAGTGGGGAAGACACGCTTTAGAAATCTGGAGGAGATCTGTTCGATGGCGTACGAGGAGGCGAGAGTGAGAGGACAGTCGAATTCGCTAGCGTATGAAATGAGGGGTAGGACATAGACCTTGAATAGCGTGAGTTAAAGAGAGGGGTTGTTATCTTCAATGCCGCGTTTTGCGTACGCGGGTAATAGTTGTACACGGGCAGTTACACAAAGATCCGATTCTTCACACTTTCCGATTTTGTTTTGTCTTTGATCGGGTTGAATTCTTCTTTTTTCAACTAAAAATGTGGTTCTATCACATCACACCACCACATTTTCAGTTGAAAAAAGAAGAATTCAACCCGATCAAAGACAAAGCAAAATTGGGAAGTGTGAAGAATCGGATCTTTGTGTAACTGCCCGTGTACAACTATTACCCGCGTACGCAAAACGCGGCATTGAAGAAAACGAATGGTACACACCGCAACAAAATTTCAAAAAGAGGGGTTGTTAGTCTTGAAGCAGATCAGACGGGCCCATTTAAAGAGTTTGGAAGTAGTGTATGTAAGGTGTGGGGAGAAGTCTAAAGATTTTGAAAACTACATACCAAGGTGCTTAGCCGAATCTATTATTTCGAATTACACATCTTCATTTCCGATTATGCCACTTTTACTTCTCTTTTCTTTTCTCATTCTAACAATACTGGTCTTTTAATTAATATGAATATGGTAGATGCTAATCAAATCACTGAATCCAATGTTTGTTTGCTAAATATCCAAAATGGTTCAGGTAAACTGCCATTTATTTAACCTATGCTAGGTTTTTACACCAGCGCATTTAATGTGGGAACATTAGCACAACTTTAGTAACAAGTATCTCTAGCACGTTCATTGGACAAACAAATATATTTTGCGTATCCAAGATTATAATTCAGAATCTTACGTGTGATAAAAAACTGGATGCACAGATATTATTTATTCGCTTTTGAATTCGAAACTGGTACAAAGGAATATTCTCAAGACGGACAACCGGAGTTGACATTATCCGTAGCTCATGAGCTGAAGTTTCCTTAACTGAATGGATCACCGTAAACAGACTACTTTACGTGGCATACTGAAAGATGTCCATTAAAATCAATGCCAAAAACCTTAATATAATTTACCTTATCGTTGTATCCGCATATGATCTTATTGATTTCAGCGCGGAAGGAAGCAAATACGCTTTCTACGCCGACATAATTTATTTTCTATACAGAGCGGAAATTGAAATGGCATTGGTTATGGATGACACGATTACTCAAGTTTGGATTTTAAGCGACGCAGAATTTCATCTGGGCAGCATATACATCTTAAACTCAGTGGGCAATTATGGTGGTGAACGACTGTTGAAAAGCTGTGCCGAACACAAATTATTCTTGAGTGCACAAGTTAGTTCTAACATATTTGCGCAACAGGTCAGAGAAATTTCAATGTACTCGATAAAATAAATTATTGCAGCAATATTCTGAAAACAAGTAAAATGTATCGTCTTGATAGGTGAGCTGTTCACTTTAAAGATCATTTTTCCTTGCCAACTAACCATTCCCGGTCTTTGGAATTGCTTATATCAAGTATGTGGAACATTAATCTTGATAAACTATGGTAGTGAGAAATACGCAATACAATCTTGTCTCAAAAGCATTTTAAATTTGTAAGACCCGGCGATCGACTTCCGACTTGTTTTGGAGATGGTGATAACAATTTGTTAAACTTTTGGTAATCTTATTTTCTATATAGGATTAGTAGACCGTGCCGGTTGCGCAACGAGTCGACCATCATGCCCATCTAAAAATAGGAAGTCTGAATTCGTGTGATAATCATCGGGGTTTAAGCTTGACTCTAATCATACCAAGGTTATTTACTTCGATTATCGTGCGTAAATCACATAATAAAAGTAAAAGTAATATTCCGGCTTGAGCGAACTTTTATAAATAGATTTTTACCTTGGTGCAATTACTTCAGAAGCAAAAATGTATATAGCTTTCCTACAATACCCGTCTTCCTTGATTCAGTGGACTGCAATGTTCTGTTCAATACTTTATCGAAAAGTGATATGACCATTAAATTTACAAATGCTATATGTGCTGTCTTTACAAACACATCTGACCCTGTTAGGATCTACAGTGAGATATTGGGAAAATCTACTAGCAGCGATGTCCGTCATTAAGGTATGTTCCTCATTTTTGCATAATTTAATAAATTCCATTGTGAATTATGCTCTTCGTTCATGATTCAAGCTTCGAAGATAAGTCTATCTTGAATATGCAGGCGATAGTTCATTATTGTTCGACAAGTGAGATTTTGTCCGGGCTACCTAGGATAGATTAGCAATTATACTTACGTGTTTCAGTAAGGAATTCGCGCTATATAAATGTAGATTACTTCTACAGGACTGCTTACATTCACCTTAACTCTGCGGCTACGAGAATTTGTGAGGATTTAGACTTACTTGACAGATATAAACATTTTGGTAGCTCTGTCGATAACTCAGGAAATATGTGTGGCGAAGTTAATATGAGAAGTAAGAGGAAGTTTCTGCATCCGCTATAGGTCAACAAAAACTAGCATTTCATTCTGCCGTAAATAACATGTGTACAATGCATCTGTACATGTAAATTTGTTATAAGATATTTAAACTTTGTCATTTAGAGTCAACAACTTTAAATGCTCACAAACGTTCGACCACCTTTGATTGAGAAGCAAAGCCTGTATAGGTTACCAACAACGAATAAGCAACGCAGGCATTCTTAGACATCATTTTTAAGCATCCAACTGCGTTGGCTTTGTCAGGTTTTACGTATGTCCTCAATTCAAATGCCCAATAAAGCAATATAATCTCGGTCAGCGTCAAATTCACGTAAGAAATAAGGTGGACAGATTTTTACATGTCAGAACCATTTAAAGTCAATCACAATGAAATTGGGTTGTAAATCATTGTTTCCATAAGAATGCGGTCCACGTACACCTAATAGTTCTTGGGTCGAAAATATGTACGAAATGACACTGGACCGAGCTCAGCGGCAATCTTGCCAGAGATTTCGTGTGGAACAAAGTTTAAATTTGATTTCGGACACTGTGAAATCCACAAGAAAGCTCTATTGCTGTTGTCGTCATGACTTAAAGCGGACAAGGCAGTAATGGTTTAGGTAGCTTTCTAGGTTGTTTCATTTCCGTGTTGTATACGTATGTGTCCCAAGTTAATAATTCACCATTTTTTAACAATATTTTGATTTGTATTAAATTATAAGTCATTTTTTCTTGACAAAATTTCTAAATAATTTTAAGTTATTTATTTAAATTGTAACGACACAAATTAATGGCCGACATATTGCGTAAATTAAATTCAATTTTATTTACGTTGCACCAATGAGAAAAAGGCGAAACTTGCCGTTTTAACCAATAGTGTGCAAGTAGACATGGCATGCTATTTAAGCACGGCAATTTACCATGCAAGTCAGTTGTGGCATTTGCATTCTACCTGCTTCACGCGTTTGCGTTCTGTCGGCTGTCAATACCTACGCTGGTGATTTGATAGTTTCACCAACAACTAACTACATCCGTGACTCATCTTGTTGCGGTATACCGGAGAGATGAGCCAATTAAATGCAGAACCTGCAGGACGCTATCCACATCGTGGTTACAGCTCAACCACGGGAGCGACAACTCAACCAGAGTCCACCCAAGGCTCTAGGACATCTTCAACTCTGAAGACTTCAAGAGAACGCATTACCAGGACCTCTTAAGGGCCCCCATATCAGTAACTAATCTCTATTCAGAGCACCTTAACTGAGTTTGTAACGTCGTACGGCATTTACTTGAAGCCGGGGCGTTTACAAAATTGGCAACCGCGCCAGGATATTGATTATTGTTCTGATTTTTTGGTATAAATAAAATTGACTTCCTTTTTCATCTATTTGGGATAAAAATCGATTAAGATTTGCGTTTTATCTACCGTGATCGTGGTCTTCTGGGAATTCTGTTGGGTATATATTCGTGGATTTGTGGTGAATTTTTTTGGGGGTATAATAATAATAATACGGGGCATCTGTTCGTCTTTCCTACGTACAAAACGGCACCGTGCGTACTGGACAGGCTAAATTGCGGATAATTTCAATTTTTGGAAGCAGTTACTGTTCTGCGCTCATTCAATTGTGGAAAATAATAATAAATTGGCATCAAAGGCCAACGAGGCCTCTGTTCATCTTTCCTACGTACGAAACGGCACCGTACGTACTCGACAGGCTCAATTGCGGATTTTCGGAAACAGTGACATATTTGTTCTGCGCTCATTCAACTGTGGAAGCTGTTTGTGGGTAAGCGTTTCGTTAAAGTACATTTATACATTTTCATATTGCGTATAAATTTATGCTTTTAAGATCCCGTAAGATTGTTAAAATGTCAGGTCCAAATTTAGATATTGATGTTCCTGTTTGGGATGGAGAAAGTCAGCTATTCTTTATGCGCGTAGACTCCGCTTTCTCCCCGTTTCCTGATTATGACAGTCATCAAAACTGTCGAAGGTTTTGCTAAATTACCTTCTGAATTGCAGCGACGGATTTATCCTAAGCTTGAGGCCATTAGGAAGCTACCTAATCCCATTGTGGGCCAACAAAACGAGGTAGAATCCTTGCTTGGACCCACGGAAACTGAGCAGACAATAAACAAATATGCGCAGTTAAATATGCCAAATCTTGGCCCCATCAAAATACTGAGGGAATTACGGAAACGTTGGTATAAAACCAACATTTCTGAACATGAGGCTAAGGTTGTTTTTATTAACAATCTTCCCCAAACATTAAAACTCTTTGCCAGACAGCTCCCAACACTCTCTCTATAGATGACTTATCTGAGAGATGTGAGTTAGAATATAGGGTTTTGGAACCCAAAGTGAATCCATCATCCTTTTCTTCACCCCCGCAAGATGATAGACTCTCCTCTTTAGAGAGAACAGTGGCGAACATGGCCAAAGTTCTAGAAGGATTGGCCATTATCAAATCCAAGCTAAATCAAGTGAATGCTCGACCAAAATTCGTTTCCAAGTCAAATTATAATGGTAGGCGGCGATCGAGATCTCCGCAATCCTTTAATAAATATGCCCCAAAGAACTGGTGTTATAACCACCAGAAGTTTTTTTATGCTTGCCAAGTTTGTCTTTGTCGTTCCGAAGAATTTCCAAATGAGTGTCAATTTCCACAGCTGACGGAGAGGACAACAGACCGCAGGCACAAGGGTGCATCAGTATCGGAAAACGTCTGGCGCAGGAAGTAGAAGACCGTACTTTCTGCACATCAACGGCATCAACGGCGCTACAGGGAAGAAGCCAACTGCAGTCCGACATCCCTGTCGACTCTTTTCGTCCAAGCCGAATTTTTCAAATAGAGAACCAAATGGACAACGCTGGTCGCAATCACAAGCCTACTTGTTTGTATGACCCGGCCAAACAGCCCAACGAACTTCTGCACCTTCTTCATTTCAAAACTGGCGAAGAGTTCATCGTAGACACAGGTGCGGCAGTCTCAGTTCTCAAAGGTGATTAAATGGCCGAGATGTCGCTAGGCGTTCTTCTCGCAACAGCTACAGGCGAGCCCATACCAACATATGGCTGCCGGTACCGCACACTCAACATAGGTCTACGACGTGAATTTTCCCACAACTTCATCATTGCCAAGGTCTTACATAATATAATAGGCCTTGATTTCCTTCTAAAATTTCGGCTCATTGTTGATCTTGCCAATCAAAAGATCATCGACCCCTCCACCGGACTTGAACAAAGCTTTTGGACACTTGCCTCCGAGCGTTTGGAGTTACAGGTCATTCAGCCAACCCCAGTGTATCATTCAGCAGAGATATCAGCAGCTCTTCGAAAATACAAATCGCTTTTCGATCTTAACAAGTCAGAGCTACGAGTCTCCAACACGATGCATCATATCATCACAGAAGGACAACCTATTTCACTCAAGAAGCGACCACTGGCTCCTGCTAAGCTGAAAGCTGCCCAAGAAGAATTCTCAAGGCTTTTGGAAGAGGGAATCATCAGACCATCGAAAGTTCATGGGCGTCACCACTGCACTTAGTCTCAAAATCAAACGGATCGTACAGAGCCTGTGGAGACTACTGCAAGCTAAATTCAGTGACAAAATCTGATGCATATCCTATTCCAAATATCAACACTTTACTTGAAAAACTCAACGGCAGCAATTTCTTCTCAGTGATTGACGTCAGACAAGCGTACCATCACATACCGGTAGCACCAGAGGATATCGAGAAAACTGCAGTCATCACTCCATTTGGCCTTTTTGAATATCTTTACATGCCTTTTGGACTCAAGTGTGCTACTCAGACATTTCAAAGATTCATAGATAACATACTTCGCGACGACTCTGCTTATTGTATGCCATATCTCGATGACATTATGGTATTCATTCCAGATCCAGATTCTCATGCGAAACATCTACGAAATGTCCTCTCACGCTTATCCAACCACGGACTCAAGATCAACTGTGACAAGACGCAGATTCCAACTTCATCTGTCGACTTCTTAGGGCATCGTATCATGGCCCATGGTATTCAACCGTTGCCGTCAAAGACGAATTCAATCAAGAATATGATGTCACCAAGGACTTTGAGCGATTTGCAGAAAATCCTGGGAGTACTAAACTATTATCGCAAGTTCTTTCCGGGCCTTTCAAAACAAATTTATCCTTTGTGCAGGCACCTGCGGAACCGAAAAGGACTTAGCAAGAATTCCATCATTGCTTGGTCATCCGAAGACAAGGAATTACTTCGACTTGCCATCAACTCGTTAGCAAATGCCACAATGCTAACGCATCCAGATTTTGAAAAGCCATTTCTACTCACGACAGATGTTTCTGAATTCGCTATTGGAGCCACTTTGGAACAAGAGATCGACGGAGTTCGGAAGCCTATCAGTTTCTACTCGCGTACTCTCCAACCAGTAGAATCGAGGTACGACACTTTCGGCCGAGAATTTCCCGCCATCCACGACGCAGTGCGCCATTTTATCAGCATCATTGGCAGTAGCAGATTTGTTGTTTTCACAGATCATGCACTACTAGTTAGCGCACTTCGAAACGCAACTTCATCTATCGCCAAGTACCCTGCCAGAGTGGAAAGACTGCTTTCTCGTCTAAACGAATGGCAATTTGACGTCTTTCACGTCAAGGGCAAACAGAACTTCATTGCAGATGCCCTGTCTAGGCTAGACGTCTCTCTACAACCACCTTCACCGTCACCATTCACTGTCAACTCCGTGGCACTCAGTGAACGTGCACTAACGCTAACTCTCCTGCGAACTGAACAACGCGGTGACATTCACATTCAAAGATCAATAGCCCGTCACCCAACCAAGTTCATATGCTGTCTGTGGGAAGGCTTACCAATTGTTTACTTCACGGGTACGCAGCCCAACAAGCCAGTTCTGCTGACCAGCCTTCAGAGAAAAGTTTTCGATTCAATTCACTCAATTTCTCACCCAGGAAGCCAAGCGATTGTCCGACTTCTTACAGATCGTTTCTGGGGTCACAGGCTTAGGCAGAATGTTAAACGATGTGTCTCAGAATGTGCAATTTGTCAGAAAAACAAGATCACACGACACACTCGTTCTAAGTTGCAACATTTTCGATCTACTTCTCGCCTAGCCATCGTCCACAACGACATAGTTCATTTGACAAAGGTTCAAGGTTTCAGCTACCTTCTAACTATGATCGATAGATTTACACGGTGGCCTGCGGCATTACCTCTTGGCACCATTTCTGCAGACGAAGTAACTAACGGTTTTATCTCTGCATGGATATCCAATTATGGTGTTCCTAATGAGGTCATCACGGACAGAGGCACTTTCTTATCATCTGATCGTTTCAAAACCACCTTGCGGTACATGGGATGCATCTTACGCCAGACGACTGCCTACCATCTCCAAGCTAATGGCATGGTAAAGAGAATGCATAAGGAACTCAAAGCAGCTTTAGCATCCTCGTCCATTAATGGCAACTGGGTCGATGCACTACCTTTAGTTCTGCTTGCCATGCGTTCCCGTACTCATGAATCCATTAAAACATCTGCGTCACAACTCTTGTATGGCATGGATCTACGCCTGCCTAGTCAGCTCAAGATGACCCACAAGACGAAGCTACCCTCCTTCGACTTCATTTCGGTAACATGTCTGAACAGCAGCCGAGACATACGCCTCGTCCAGTTTTCGTTCACCCACAGCTCCACAGCTGCAAGAGAGTACTCGTCCGCAACAATAATGCTGTTGCACCACTACAACCCAAGTATCGCGGTCCTTACCCGATTTTACTCAGACAGCCAAATACTTCATCATTATGCAAGGCGCTACACCGACATCAGTAAGCATAGACAGGTTGAAACTGTTTATCGAACCACCTGATCCTGAGAGCGTTCAACCTTCTACACACGTCTCAGGCTCCGTCTGCTCACAATCTCAATATCCTGATTTGTATAACGCGTAATTGATTTTTTTAAACATTAACATTAACTATCAAAATTTTTTAACCTTACGTTATTTTTCGTATTTGTCTCACGTGGCATAACCAGCTGTTCTTAGCTAACAATTGTGTAGCTTTTTTAACAGTTCTTTGGTATTATGCCATCTCTGAGGCAATGTTCGTGTACATATTTTTATGCAATTACCTTTGATTTTAATGTTTATATTTTTACATTATAATGTATTTCTCACACATGACATTACACTGCCTATTTTGGTATGACCAGCTACTTAGAGCTACCGCTTTCGTGTAGCAACACTAAGTAGTGATCAGCTTCATATCATGGTACAGGCCACCTTCAATGCATATCTCAACTTTATCAATTGCACAAAGACCACTCTACAAATGTCATGACCACAACGTCGAACACTCTAGCTCCTTCGGTCGTATACAAACACATTGACAACGATCCAACCTGCTTAGGTTTTAACTTAAACCTGGCAAATTCAGAGGCAATTTACCTCGAAATCTTCACGCTGCGGCTCCAAAAACTTCTACTGCTCTATTTTGCCTCACGTGCTATGACCGACCACTAGAGCTAACAATTTGTGTAGCAATTCCTAGTGGATACCTGGCATCATATCATTGTTCAAGCAACCAACAAGCATATTTAAGCCCAGCACTTATGGTTCATCATATTTTTGCTTAACTTGGTTCGAACTCTGCCATGCATTCCTTATCTAGCCTCGCAGAG